>JAQOSZ010000024.1:0-102664 GCA_030347455.1 Kentomonas sorsogonicus | reverse complement strand
GTTGAAGTTGCGCGAGGGTGAAAGCACGCCAGCGCATCTTGGCGTCGTCGTGGCCGCATGACAAAGAGCGCGGCGCGCGCGCGCCGATGAAGGCCTCCGCGTAACCCTGCAGCGGCTCGGCGCTCCGCCCCTCCTCGAGGGGCGACGACGACGGCGAGGGTGTCGGCGGCACCGCCTGCCCGCGCCGCGCCCCGCGCCGCCGGCCGACTCCTTCGCCGCGCCGGCCGCCCGCCTTGAGGATCCGCGTTCATTTGGTCTTGATGGGGCGCCGATGGCGTCGCGCAGGGCGTTTCTTGCGCAGCAGCCGGGCACCGCAGGAGGCGCCGACGCGCTTGATTCAGCACCGACAGCGCCTTGACGGCCGCCGTGCGTCCGGCGGGGCGGCGACGATGCGCGTCCACGCTCCGTCCTGCAAGCGCGTCCCCGCGGCGGGCGCGGCGGCGGCTGCTGCAGCGGGTGGCCGACGACAGATGCGGCGCACGCCCATCTATGAGCGCCTTCCTCGCTGAGCTCGACGAGCGCGCTTGTCGCGTCGGCGAGCGCGTGTGAGGTGCCGTGCCTGCCGCAAAACTTCAATCAGGAGAAGTGGCGCGCCACGGCCTCGTTCCTGCGGGCGGCCCACGACGTCCTGCGACCGTGGGCGCGCATGCTGAACCACGCTGAGGGTCGGTAGTACCTCGCCGAACATGGCCGCAGCCGCGGATCGACTTGGCCACCTCCAGGCGGCACCTCACCGCGGTACAGAACCGGCAGGGCCCTGCGCGATTTGCGCATGCGGTTGAGCAGTCTCCTCCACCCGCCGCAGCTCCGGCGTCGCTCAGCTTCGCGATTGTAGGAAAAGTCGATAGCGCAGCACGTCCATCGGTGACGACGTCGAGGCCCTTCTGGATTCACCTCCAGTCAGGGCGGCGTCGTCCTTCTCGTCGTCCAGCACGCGGCGCACACCTCAGTTGAGCCGCGTGCGTCGAGTGTGGTTCGCCGCATACGGCCGAGCGGCGCTTCGTATCCACTCTGGCACTGACCGCGGGCGACCGCAGCGCCGGCACGCCGCCTCCGCGGGGTCAGGCCGAGAAATTGCCAATGTGCACCAGCTAGCCGCCCACGATGGTACGCTTCTGGCCACGACAATGACGCAAGTCGGCCGACGCGACGATGCGTCCCCGGTGTCGTTAGATCTGGCCGTCGCCCTCCGCGTAGAAAGGATGTGCGGTGAGGATGAGGCCGACGCCCTCGTCGCCTGAGGCCGTTGGCGGGCAGGCCAGCACGTCCAGGAAGCGCTCGCCCTCTTGTCGAAGATGGCCAGCACGTCGCGGTGCTCTCGCGCCACGTGTAACTTAGGCCGCGTCGTCGGTCGCCGGCACCCCGCGCGCGCGCAGCTGCTCGGATCTGCGTGCACTGTCGATGAGACGTCTTGGCGGCGGCAGACCTTTTGCTTCGACGCGTTCTGGTTCGCCTCCATCCCGGCTGAAGCCGTCGAGGTCCGAGCCGTCATGCCCTCCTTCTCCGCCAGGCAGGCTCGTCAGGTCGACGGGGATAGCCGTAGGTCGTGCAGCACAACAGGCGTCGGCCCCAGAGACGTACGGTCCGCGCGCCGCGCGCGCGTCTCGGCGACGGCCTTGGTGAAGCTGCTTGAGGCCATCTCCATCGATTCCGCGCGAAGGACGTCTCCTGTCCTTCGAGCACGGCGGTGACGCTGCGCAACCACCTTGGGGTCCTGCAAGGTGCCGTGAGACGAAGGGCCGAGGCGACCGCAGCTAGACGGCGGGACGAGCGCGCTTGAAGAAAGCCACCATTGCGCCGGGAACACTGCACGCCGTAAGCCCACCGCGCGACGGATGATGCGGCGGCAGCACAAAGCCGCGGCCGACCGAGTTCTGTGCATCGCACCGTCGCCGAGGGCGGTCGTGAGTGCATGCGAGATGTGGTGCCGCCGACGTACGCGGGTACGCGACGGATGGGGCTCGAGTTGTCGTGCTGCTGCGCGGATCCTCGGCGTACGACTGCGGGAAGCCAGGTGAGCTGCTTGGATCGCCTCGAGATGTGTGCGTCCATGCGGTCGCTGTCGTAGTTGGCCACGACGCCTGCAGGATGCGACGTGATGCGCTCGATGGCCCATGCCCGTGTCGACGTGCTTCTTGCGGCAGCGGCGTCCAGCGAGCGTCGGCGCGGCGACTCGTACTGGTATAAACACGATAGGTTCATTATCTCGATCACCATGGGCTGTCCTGAGTTCACGAGGCATCGCTGGCGTTGCGGCCGCCGATGCGGTCAAAGTGCAAGCTCCGCTGCACGGGGCGCAGGGCCGGTGCTCGCCCATCTCCCAGAAAAGTTGTCCCTTGGCGTTGCCGGGGAGGTAATGTGGTCGGCGGCAGGAATCGGGCCCACAGGTCAGCGCGCCTCGGATGTCCAGGCGGCGAGACCGTGAGCGGCGTCGCCTCCGAAGTTAAGTCCCGGCGTTTACAGGCGGTCCTTGGGAGCCTGTAGAACCTCCGTTCAGCAGCTCCACGCCCACGCGATCGCGTCGGCCTTGAAGTAGTCCCCAAAGACCAGTTGCCGAGCATCTTCGAAGAAGGTGTGGTCGGTACGGCTGTACGCGGCGGACGTCGTCTGAGAGTCGTTGTGGCTTACCCGCCGGCGCGGATGCAGAGCTGTGAGTTGGGACGGCGGCGTCGTGAGACGCCCAAAGAAAAAAAAAAAACCTGGTGCTCGGGTCGCGCGTGCGAGGAAGAGGTCTTTTAAACTGGTTCATGCGGGCCCGGGTTTTTTGATTGAAGAGCATGCGTCGGTCGTTGAGCCGGCGCCACAGGGCTGCTCGGGACAAACGTGTGCCCGCGCTGCACAAAAAAGTCCACAAGGTCTGCCGGACGCGGCTCACCAGCCACTCGAGGGTGTGAGGAGGGACAATGCTTGGGTCCAGCGGGGGCGATGACGGGAAGGCGGGAAGGGCACGGCGGCTGCGCCTTTGCTGTGGCGGAGCGGCGGAGGCGAGGACGCGCGTGACAGAAGAGAAAGCTGCAAGCGCGCCGGGGCTGGTCGCTCCGCAGGTGAGTCCCTGCCTGTGCGCGCGCAGTGATCCCCATCGTGCCGCCCCGCGCGCACGCGCGCCACCACCAGTACCGCTACGTCGTCGAGATGATGCAGGAGTCCGCCGACGACGACGAGGACGGCGCCGGGAACGGCATCGGCTCGGGACGCCGCCCCTCCGTGATGGTGTCGGCGCCCAACGATGAGTGGCGCGCGGTGGACGCGGTCGAGCTGAGCGTGTGCGCGATCCGCCACACGGGGCCCGCCAGCCGGCTCCGGTGCCGCGTGCGTGTGGCGCGCCGGGGGGCCGCCGAAGGCCACTTCTTCCCGTTGAGCGAGTACTCGGAGGTGGTGAGCGTGAGTCCCGGCGCGCCCCCGCCGCCGGACGGCGTCACGCGTCTCACCATCGTGTCGGTTTCCCGCGACGCGGCGCGCCTCGAGTGGCGCTCGGCGAGCGCCGGAGGCGGTGATGTGGTGTTTCGCGTGTTGCTGCGCGAGGAGGATGGGCCTCTGGCGGAGGTACTTACCACCGGGGACACCTCCTGCGAGCTCACCGACCTGCACGCGCTCACGACGTACACCGTCGCCGTGCTGGCGGAGAGCGCGGCGGACGGTGCCACCAGCCCGCAGCACGCTGCGGCGCACTTCACCACCAAGAGCGAGCGGGACCGTGCGGTCAGCCGGAGCTCGCGCGCGGAGCCGCTTGGGGAGCCGGTGAACCTCTCCGCCGCCACCCGCGAGGAGACGCGGATGAACGAGTCCGATACGGTGTTCCTCGCCGCGTCCGGCGGTGGGGCCGACGGCCGCCGACGCTCCTCCTCGCGCCGCATCAGCGCCAGCGCCGACGGCAGCACAGGCTCCTCCGAGCGCCGCTCCCTGCAGACGCGCGCCACCAGCGCCGCCACCACGACGACCGGCACCGCCCGCCGCCCCAGCACCGCCACCCGCGCCGCCGCCGCCACGCCCTCCGCCATGGGCACCGTCCCCTCCGTGTACGGCACCGCTGGCCGCAGCAGCGTCTCCGGCAACGGCAAGCGCAACAGCAAAGCCTCCAAGAAGAGCAAATCTGCCCCCTCCGCCGCTCTCCCTAGCATCAACCGCACCATTTGAGCGACGACGCCGCTCACTGGGTCTCTGGGTGCGTGCGTGTGCGTGTGTGTGTGTCTCGCTCAGTAACAGCACACTTGGGTTTAACGAGCGCAACTCTTTCTTTTTACTTGTTGTTGTTGTTTTCACACCTTTTCGCGCCTCTCGGCGTACTCACTGAAACCATGAACGCACCGTTATCATCATTTTTTTTTTTGAGCTTTTCACGTGCTCACACCGTGAACGGACATTATCACAGCGCTGATCAATGAGCTCTTCTCATTATTCTTATCATCCATGTAAATTAGAACAACTTCGCGGTGCTTACTTACATTTCGAAGTTTATTTCCACACAAAAACAAACATGAAATAAAATCTATGAGTAATTACAGTCGTTGTGTTAGCAACTGCGATAATTCTATTTCCCTTCACCACCTCCCCTTCCCTCGTTTCCTCCTGTCTACTATGGAGGATTACTGCCCTGAACTGGGGCCTTTCTTTCTTCCGGCACTCTCTGATATTGGTCCGGTAGGGAGGTTCTGAGGGGTAATAACCTGCATGGTGGTGGGAGCCTGTTTCTTTGGCATACTGTTTTTTTTTCCGATGTGCATGTATGTTGTTTCCTTATGTCTGTGCTATTCTGTAGTTCATGCACGGGCATATTCACTAGAATCCTTTTTTTTCTTGTTGTCGCTTGATGTTGTCTCGCGTTGCCACCTCACTCAGAATGGATATTACACGCGACATCACGCTGACTTCTCCTCCTTGCTGTTGTAGCTTGTCATAGACGCGTGTATAGAGAGAAGCTTCTTCTTTTCAATAATAATAATAAAAAGCAAACATCGCTCAGGCCCTCCGCAGCGATACACCGACTCCCTTTTTTTCGTTTTCACGCCGGATGAGTGGCAGTGGAGACGACGACGATGACCTGTTTGTGGTCTTCAACGAACCCACCGAGACCGGAGGGCTGCGCCGCCCCATGCCGGTGCGTTGTCGACTGTC
This sequence comes from Kentomonas sorsogonicus, assembly GCA_030347455.1. Classification (NCBI taxonomy): domain Eukaryota; phylum Euglenozoa; class Kinetoplastea; order Trypanosomatida; family Trypanosomatidae; genus Kentomonas; species Kentomonas sorsogonicus. The sequence goes on along the minus strand of JAQOSZ010000024.1, from coordinate 97,552 downwards.
GGCGCCGGTGATGGCGCGATCACTGCAGCCTCCTCTTCGCCCCGCGCTGCCGTCGCGTCACCTGTGCTGTCTGACGCCACAAACCACGGCGTCCGCACACCTGCCAAGCCAGTGATGCTAAAGGTGCCGCCGCCCTCCGCGACGCCCGCCCCCGCGGCACCTCCCAACGCTCCGTCCTCCTCCGCCGGCATGACGGTGCTGCGTGCCGCACACCCCTCGCAGAGCAACGACGGCACTCTCCACGGACTCGCGGCCCTGCGCGCGCTCCCCGCCGAGTACGAGGAGCCCAACAGCCGCATCCGGGTGCGGCACGGCACGGCCGCGCTCGCGCAACTCCCGCTGTGGGTCGCGCAGCACCCCGTCGTCTCCTTCGCCGTCGCCCGGCAGCGACTCGCCTCGGGCGCGGGTGGAGGGGGCCCCCTCAACAACAGCTGCATTGGCGTCGTGACGCGCAAGACGGACCCCAAGAGCGGCGCCAAGGGAAACCGGTACCAGGTCTGCACGCTCTGGAGCATGCCCCCCGGCGCGGCGTCGCCGTCTGCGGACACGGAGCTCGCCGTGCTGCTCTGCGGCGCCGCCTTTGACGCGCTGTCGTCGCAGCTGTGCACCGGCACGGTGGTGGCGGTGGGGCCCTTGTGTGGCCCCAAGTCCTCCCCCTCCCCGTCATCCCCCGGCGGCGGCGGCGGCCCGCTGGTGTGCGTGTCGTCGGCGGAGCAGGTGCAGGTGCTGGGCTACGCCTGCGACCTCGGCACGTGCAAGGGCGCGCGCAAGAACTCCGGAGAGCCGTGTACGGCGCTGGTCAACACACGCGCTTCCGCCTACTGCCATTACCACGTAGGCAACCTCCGCAGCGTCGCGCGCGGCACTGCCGGTCTCATTGGCCGCCCTACCACTGGCGGCAAGTCCGCCGCCGCCCACGCTCCCGCGGCGGCCACCGTCACACGCATGCGCCCCAGCAGTGCACCCGGCGTCGGCGCCAGCTCCGTGATGCTGTCCAGTGGCGCGGTCCTCACCCAACGCGCGCCGCCTCTGCAGACGCTGCAGCTTCGGCAGCAGCAGCGCCACGGCGGTTTTCTGACCGTCAGCGGGAGATCCGGGCTGCCGACCGGCGGCCTCGCTGCCTCCCGCGCCAGCGACACAGGCACCTACGCCGGAGTCACCGCCACAACGCCGCTGCCGGTCGCCGCCCTCACAGACCTGCAGCTGCCGGGCTCCGTCGCAGCGGGCGGCCGCGGCGCCAGTCTGCGGGCCCTGGGCGTCACCAGCAAAGGGCGGCAGACGCTGGAGGCGACGCGGCAGCAGGCACTCGCGTCCCAGCAGGACCAGCTGCTGCGGCGCGCCTTCGCCACGGTCAACTCTGGCGACCTCCGCCCCGCCGTTCCGCCAGCGGACGCGCAGCGCAAACGGCCGCGGCCAGCCGATGCCCCTGGTGCGTTCGCTGCCGCCGCCGCCCCCGCGGTCGACGTGGCGGCGAGGCCGACGCGCACGCGGCCGTGCCCTTTTGTGCCACTGGAGCAGTGCGGAGCGGACCGCGTCGTGCTGCGCCGCGACAACTACGGCGCCTCCGCAGTGCTCTCGTCGTCGGCCGCCGGCGGGGACGGGCGCCGGAGCGGGCTGGTCGCGGCCGTCGCCCAAGCGCACAGCGCGGAGCTGCTGCAGGTGAAGAGGCGGACTGCTGCCGCGGACGCCGGCGCCGGCGCGAACACGCACGCGTCGCTGATCGGCCGTCTGGCCGACGCGGTGGACACCAGCTACGCGCGGGAGCGCACCGAGGAGGAGGTGCGGCGTCTGATGACGTATTTTGACAAGGCCATCGAGCAGCAGGCCGCGTACGATCAGCTGGCGTGCGTCACGCAGGTGGAGGTGACCGCCTTCTACTGCCACACCTGCAGCCGCCTCTACGGCGCCGCCCCCGCTGACTGCAAGGCGCGTGGCCACCGGCTGGAGAGGCGAAAGGCCCAGCGCCACTATGTCGCCTGCCGCAACTGTGGCTACAAGACCTCCTGTCTCGGGGACGCGACGCGGAGTCTGGGGAACTGCCCGCGCTGCCGTCAATGCGCGGGTTGGGCGAAGAGCAATGCGGCACCTGAACTCGCGCGTGACAGCGCTGCTTTTATTGCGGCTGAACAGGCCCGTGCCGGCGACGGTGGTGAGGAATGATGTGGTGCGTCCAAATGTTCTGGCCATTTTCTTTCTCTTCACCTCCCCCTTTCTCTCTCGTCTAGGGGAGCCTTCATAGATGTCTCTCGCCACATTTTCTGTGTGCCCATAGATCCAAGTAAAGAATATCAATATATATATATATGCACGTATGAGCGAAAAAGCAACGACAACAATAACAAGATCACGCGTTTCAACGGTGTCACACGTATTTTGCTATCTCCTCAGTTTCAGTTTAAAGAAGCTCGGGAAAGCGGAATGGTATCTAACATGATGACACTGCGCTACGCGTCCTATAGGCCTTCACTACTACTTCCCCGCACTCCCCGACCTATAACGGATCTCACCACCTAGTAGCACCACATTCAAGCATTTACTCCGAATTATCGAAGCGCTCCCCGACTTGTCTGTTTCTCACTTGATCTTGTATTTTTATTGGATAATATTAAAACCACCTTCGATAGAAATTCATACTGCAACCGAGTTGCAACACGCATCGTTCTTTTCTTTTGATTAAACATACGTTTACACATACAGGATGCCGTGTACGAATGCTGCTCTGGAGAGCATCAACAACTTGATTGCGTCGGGTGACATGCACACCTTCTTCGCGGCGCTCAAGGGCTTTCGCAACGGCGTCGTCTACGGCACGCGCGTGCGCGCCCCCCACGCGCTGGTGCTCAACCTCGTGTGGGGCCGCGGACCATACAGCGCGATCCCCGGCAAGATCTTCCGCGTCACCCGCACCCATGCCCTCTCGCTGGGCATTAGCTCCGTTCTCTACACGCTGGTGCTCGCGGCGCTCAAGGCGCTGCAGGGCGTGCAGCGGCCGTGGCATGTGGCCTTTGCGGGCTTCACCTTCGGCGCGATTGTGTGGAACGACCCGAACAACCACGTGCACATCCAGATGATGATGTACATGCTGGCGCGCGTCGTGTGCGGCCTCTACCACCTCGTCATGGGGCGCCCGGAGATGGCGCACCTGCAGCCGCCCAAGTACGCCTTCCGCCTCTTCATGGGCTTCCTCTACGCCCTGACCGTGCTTATGGTTGTCTACGTCCCGGACGTGCTGCAGCGCTCCATGATGCAGTCGCTCGACTACATCTTCATTGCCAACCACAAGTTCACCAGCCTCTACGACGTCATCTGCGTCAACTCGCCAACGTCGTTCTAATTAGCGGGTGTTAGAACCGGGATGTTTTTCTCAAAAAAAATAATAATTAATTAAATGAACTGCTGTTGTCCCAGTTGCTTTATATAGATATATTCCTCTTCCCTTCTCTTTTCCAGCCTACTATTCAGGTTCTCGATCACACTTGTTCTTTTTATAAAGTAAAAATTAAAGTTTCCATTTTTCCCTCCATTCCTTTCTCTCGATCTTCTCTATCGTTTCTTCTCAACCATCTAGATATTTCTGTTTATCTCGCTACCTTTTTTTTTTCGTTGTTGTTGAGGATTTCTCTCACTTTCATTATATATTTCTTCTATTTTTTTTTTTTTATCTTTCATAATGAGATCGTTTCCCTGTTTTGAAGATTATTGCTCCCTTTTATTCTTTCTTTGTCTCCTTCTTGGGGTTAAGCTTAATTTCTTTTTTCTTTTCGTTCACGACGACACACAACTCAATAATCATGACCCCATGCGTACTTGTGCTGATGCAGAGCCCCACGGACCTGTCTTTATTGAATGCCATCTTCTTATCCTTGCTATTGTTGTAGCTTTTCAGCTTCAGTCTTACGATATTCATTTCGGGCAGTCTCAACTCTCCATTCCCTCCCCCCTCTCTCTCTCTTCTGCCAGCGGTGTGTGCCCCTGCAGTGTAAATGTCTTCGTTTTGATGGTCTGCATTTTCTTTTCACACCTCTCCTATCCCATCCCCTCCCCTTTCCCTTCCGTTCATTTATACTTTACGTTGCAGGTTACCTTGCGTCTTGTCCTTGCACTCTATCTTCTGTTTTCTCATCTCATTTAGATCTATCTTCGCCCCCATATTTTTCCTTTTATTGCTTTTTTTTTTTGTGTGTGTGTGCGCGGGCTCTCCCCTCTTCAATCTCCTTCTACACAACCACTTTTCTTCCTCTTTTTTTCCCCAAACCTTCATAGTCATGTCGCTGAATCGCATCGATGAGCTGCAGGTCGCGGTGGAAGACTCTCCGATGAATCTCGAGCACCACCGCGAGCTGTTGTTGGAGGAGGTCGCGTTTCTGGAGGCGCAGGAGGGCCTGCGCGTGGCCGCGGAGGAGCGGATCGCACAGGCCGCTAAGAACAAGGCTGAACTGCAAGAGCGCTTGCGGGTGCTGCAGGCCGAGCGCGAGAGCAGCGCCGCACACACGCCGACCCCCGCCGAGTGCTCCGACTACGCGCGTGAGTGGCTCGAGCACGCCGTCGAGTTCCGCCGCCGCCGGCTCGTGCTGAGCTATTTCCTCAACTACTCGCCGGCCGAGGTGAAGCACGTCGACCTGACGGTCGTGGCTGGATGGCTCGACAGCTGGCCCTCCTTTCTGGAGCGCTCCGACGGCGCCGTGCGGAGGCTCCGGCACTTTGAGCGCCGCGTCAAGGGCACCCACCCGCTGCCGTCCGCGCAGCGCCTCTCGGAGGCCCTGGACGAGGTGTGCCGGCTGCAGCTGCAGGCGCGCTCCGTCGTCGGCCACGAGCGCTACCGCCGCAACGCGCGCAGCGCCGACTGCGAGGAGGACCTGCTCGACAGCCAGACGCAGCTGCTGGATTGGTGCGCGAGGCAGCTCGAGACGCTGGAGGAGCTCAGCGGCTACGAGGACCTTGCCGAGTTCAGCGCGAGCTTCCACAGCAACGTCCCGGTGATGGAGAGCAACTTCCTGGTGCTGATGGAGCAGGGCGAGGGGCTCGCCGACCGGCCCCGCGTGCAGGACGCGCTGCAGGAGGTGAACGAGGCGTGGGTGCGTCTCTGCGTGCGGACCTACGTCAAGCTCCGCGCGGCGGCGGAGGAGGCCCACACAAGCTCCAGACTCGAGGAACAGTGCGCGACGTGGAACGCGACGGCGGCGGGGCCGCTGCGCCTGTTTCTCACTGGCACGCAGCGCGTGTTGGTCGACGCGGCCGCCGGCGACCCGCGGCTGGCGGCGCTGAAGGAGCGCTGCGACGCGCTCTTGCAAGAGCACGACGCGCACGGCATCGTTTGCACGCACATCTCCGACTTCACGGTGCGGGAGGAGTGCCTGCGGCCGCACACGGAGGCTCTAGCGGCGGAGCTCTCGTCTCATGTGACGTCCAAGGTGCTCACCTTCCCCTGCTACGACGCGTACGAGGGCCGCGACGAGTACAAGACGCGCATGGAGGAGCTGCGGGAGTGGATCGAGGTGAACACGGAGAAGCGCACCTACGAGAACCTGCTGGGGAAGCTGGATGACACCAAGACGATGATCAAGGAGTACGCCGATGCCTTGTTCCCAGATGAGTAGCTTTTGGCTTGGCGCATGTGCACCTGCGTGTGTGTGTGTGTGACTGTCCGTGTGCGTCTGAGACGTGAATGAACCAATATTACCTATCCCCTTCGGGCGTCGTCGCGCTATTTCCAAAACCTTGGTTCTACATTTGCTACATGAAATATATATATATATGAAAAAAGACACCTTTACTGTCTTTTGTCATTTTTATTGTTTTGTTTAGAGTATCGAATGATTATATTGCTCGTAACTGATTGTCCCCCCCCCCTTCTAGTCCCCTTGAACTGCACCGACAGCGCGCTTTCTTTCTTTCTTTCTTTCCTTGTTTGTTTCAATTCCGTCCATATGGTACTTGCGGTTCCCTCTCCTCCTTATGTCTGTGCTTTCGTTGAAAGCGTCGTAGTTTTTCCCGTGCGTAACGTTGCTTCTAACCACGCGCTACGCTGTGCTTATGACGTCAGTATTTCTCTTCTGACGTTTATTCATCCACCTTCTACCATACCGTTATTATTATTTCTGTTTTCTTCAAAACAATCAGTGCACTTCTTGAATACATAGACACAGACATAGAGAGACAGAGACAAAGAGTGAGAGCGAATGTTTCGTCGCGTAGCGTCCGTGAACCCCCGGCACGGTTTCGCACGGCGCTCGGCGATTGCGTGTTCACGAACCGCGCGCACGGCAACAAGTGCACCGCCGCGACCTACCGCGGAGGCGGAGAGGCCCCCGGTCACTCCGGAATCGCAACGCGGCGTGTACGGAAAGCCTGGACACGACTTTTTTGACCAGCTGCGCGCGCTGGGCCCGCGGGCGGTTCTGGGCGGCATCCAATCGAACGTGACGCTCTACGTGGTGCTCGGCGCCGTCGCCGTCGCGTACTTCCTCCACTTCTGCTTCAGCAAAACGTACTACCTGACGTCGGAGCGGTCGCCGGTGATGACGACACGCTTCAACCACTACACGTGCGACTACGCCGTCATCGAGAACAGATTCACCGGCCGCCGCCGCGTCGTGACGCTTGAAGGGACGCCGGACGGGACGCCTCCGCCGACGTCGGAGGAGGCGACACAAGGCGAGGAGACCGCGTCCGTGACAAGAGAGTCGGCACCGCCCAGCAAACCTAGCGCCGTGGTGACTGTCGAGGTGCGGATCAACCGTCTCTACGATCGCGTGTATCTTTTCCTGCCTAAAATTCGCTCCGCGGTGCTCTTCGATGTGGCTCACGAGCTGGACCCTTTCCGGTTCGTGACGAACGACTACGCAAAGAACCGGCACCGCGGCGTGCTGCTCACCCGCGCGGAGGCGCTGGAGGCGGAGGAGAGAACCAAGAACAAGAAACGCGGCAACGCTGGTGCGGAGCCGTCGACGTCGTCTGCTGCTGGAGAGCACGGTGCGAGTGCAGAAAACCCGCAACGCCTACGAGCAGGGACGCCTCACGCGCTACGAGCAGATCATCCGTACCGTCGTCGCCGAGACCGTCGAGCAGCGCTACCGCGAGCGTGTCCTCGCCAAGGTGCCCGGCAGCGTCCGGGAGGTGTACGCACACGAAATGCTGGCCAACGGCACCGTCACCGGCGACGGCGTGACGGTCGCCGACGTCATACCCGACGTGCGCGCCTTCGAGGACGAGGTCTTTGCGGAGGTCGCGCGTCGCATCGGCGAGGACGCCATCATCTACAGCCACCGCGTCCGCCCCGTCGCCGCCAGTCGTGCCCAAGCGGCACAGGAGTGAGGAAACTAATTGTGCGTGTGCGCGTGTGCGTGTTTGCGGATTGTTGACGTCTTCTCGCTGGAGAGAGAAAAGAGAAAGAGAGAGCAACGACTTGCATTTCTCCTTGTTTTTGTTTGGTTCCTAGCTGAGCCTCTCCCCTGCTTCAGATTCTGACTTCGTTTTCCTCTCGTTTCTCGTTCTCGTGCTTTTTTTTTTTTTTTTTGCCGCCGCCGCGAAGCTCTACTCGTGCGTGAGTTCTGGTTATTCTCCGTACTGTCATTCGTTTCCGACTGCTCGCTGTCGCTGCTCCTCTTGTATCATCCTTGTGCCATGTTGGCAAGTGCCTGCGCGGATCTGCTGTTCTCACGGGCTGCTCTAGCTACTGCATTTCTCCGTCATAACCGCTTCTCCTTGCTCTTCTTCGCACCTTTTCACGGAACACATACACGTATAGCAGCGAACTGAATAAAATAGTAATAATAATAATAATTGGAAACACACATTCACTCTCTTCACCCTTCACCCTTTGTCCACCACTGATGCAGCCGAGTCGCGTTGTGGCTTGTGTCTAAGAAGAACCTCAAGCTGCGCTGCAGCCAGTGCCGCCAGCTGCTGCCTGCCGCCCACTTTTTCAATCGCAACGGACCCGCCCACAGCCTGGTGTGCGCACACTGCAAGCGAATGTGTGTCATGTGCGGCGTGCGACTGCCACTGGAGTCCTTCTCCGAGGGAGACCCGGAAGTGTGCGTCAAGTGCCTCGCGCGCGAGCAGGTGGCACAGCACAATGTCTACTTTCGGTATCCAATGCTGCAGTACCGCGCCTGCCCCTACAGCGTCGACGAGATGCGGGACGACATCCTCAAAGAAACTCGAAACAAGTAAAACAACGCACACTGGAGAATGTTACCCGTCGCGTGTCGCCTGATGATAAGTATACATCTCTTTCTTCCTCTTCACATACTGTTTCACGTACGTTAATGAAAAAAAAAACCCGCGACTACTCTAACTTCTACACGTCATGCCACCTTAGGTGTAACATATATACATATTTTCCTGACTGCTGTATGAATGACCGCGCCTTGGTGTGTTGCTTTTCTTCTTTCCCCCACTCCCCCTCTCCCCGCTCCCTCCCTTTTGACGTCTTGTGCATGTCTTTATTTGCTGACTGCAAAACCATTGTGTGTGCTTGGATGTTGTACACAGGATTTCAATAATATCTCTCTCTCTCTCTCTCTCTCTTTGCTTTTCTTCCTCTCACAGTTTGCCTCCTCCTCCTCTCAAGAAGCAACACCGATCTCTCCCTCGCTCTCCACAGAAAGCACACCCTCAACTGAACGCACGATGCCGCCCAAGAACTCGGCTGCTATAACGCCGGCGCAGATCGCGTTGTACGTGCCGAACCTCATCGGCTATGCTCGCATGGCATTTTCGCTGCTGTCCTTCTGCGTCGCAAAAGACTACCCGGCCTTGTTTCTCTTCTTCTACAGCGTATCGTTCATTCTGGACGCGGCCGACGGCATGGCCGCTCGCGCACTTGACCAGTGCTCGCACTTTGGCGCCATCCTTGACATGCTGACCGACCGCGCCTCCACCGCCGGCGTGCTCGTCGTGCTAGACGGCGTGATGCAGCCGCAGCGCCACTCCTTCACCGTCGTGCTCGCCACGCTCGTCTTCCTCGACGTCGCCTCGCACTTCTGCCGCATGTACGCGTCGCTGTTTTGCAAGAAGGAAAGCCACAAGGACGTCTCCGACAGCATCTTCAGTCTGCTGCGCATTTACTACTCCAACCGCAAGTTCATGGGCTGGCTCTGCATCGGCCAGGAGTTCTCCTATATTTTTCTGTACGCGTACCACTTCTACGGTGGTAGTCTCCTGTGGGGAGTCTTCCTCTTCACCGCCCTGCCGTGCCTCCTCAAGCAGGTGGTGAACGTGCAGCAGCTGATCGACGCCCTTTACCACATCGGCTGCTTCGACTGCCAGGAACTGCGCGAGAAGAAGTGACAGTTGTTGACGCACGACCTTCTTCTTACTGCCGCAGCTGCTGTCCTACTCACACTGGGGCTGACACGCAAGGCTGCGGCAGTGTGCGCTTCTTTTTCCTTATTCTTCCTCTTGTCGGATAGTCTCATCCCTTCGTATATTTATATATACACTGGAGCTCTAATGCACCTCCACTTTTTCTTTTTTTAGTGTCTTGAATAGTCGTCACTCGCTCTTGTACCTGAAGCTTTTTTTTTTGTAAATTTTTGCTTCTACTTCTTTTTGCTTTTATCTCTGTGCCTTGTGCGACCCTTTTGCTTCTTCATGGCGAACATCCGTCTTTTCGTATTCTGGATCGAGGAGCATGCACAAGCACACGTTACAATAAAACCTGTGCTGCGCACCCTACACAAACTGGATAAGAGAAGTCAAAGGAATCTCTCTTTCTTGCTCTCTCATGTTGGCCTGCTAATGTTCCTTTTCATGATTTCTTGTACTCGCATTGAACTACGTTGAAAAGGATTAACGATGAACTGTCACTTATCGTGCGATTTCTTGTTAGACTATTTAGCTGCTTCATTGTAATGACTGATGGATAATTCGTGTGTCCTATACCCCCCCCCTGTGTCTTCTCGACGATGTACTCACACTTTTTTTTCTGTTTCCTTTTGACTTTGCTCGTTCTACTTTTTCTCTCATTCATTTTGCAGTACATTTCGTAAAAGGACGACGAGAAATACACGTGTAACACATTTTTCGACCAAAAACAAAAAGTAATCGATTACACGCTACAACTCCTAGCTTCTCGTTTTTTTCTTTCTTGCTTATTTCTTTTTTCCCCATAGTTACCCCTCTTTTGTACCTCACTTTGTTTTTCTGTGTCAGCGCTAATCCACTGTTCTACAGCTGATGTCTGATCTTAACGACGAACTGGGTGGGTTGCGCCCGTCTGCTGGAAAAAGAAAAATCATCCGGAAGAAGAAGGATCCCGGAAACGAGACGGACGCGGAAGGCGCGGCTGCACAGGACGGAGAAGGCGAGCAGATAGTCCACAGCGCGGCGGAGGCTGATGCCCTTGTGAAGCGGCTACGGCAGCTGGAGGGCGAGAACGCGTCCCTCGCGCGCTCTCTCGCGAAAATCTGCGACAACAACGCCAGCCTGAGCGCGGCACTGAGCAAGGCGGAGAAGAAGACGGCCGAGCTCGCCGCGGCCCCACTACAGGATACGAGCGTGCTGCGCTCGCTCTTCGAGCCCGACAAGACGGGGTGGTTCGGCGGCTCTAAGAGCGCCGCGCGTGACCAACTCGAAAAGCTGTGCGAGGCGCTGCAGGCCGAGTTCACCGAGTACAAGAGCACACACCCCACGACCAGCGACGAGTTCCAGGCCGTCGTCACGGAGCTCCATAACGCTCACTCGCACGCGGCTGAGCTCTCCAAGATTATTGACGAGCAGCAGAAGGCGCTCAGCAGCGGCCCCTACGCCTGCGTCGTGCGCGTCATCCCGTTCAGCGGCGACGTGGACGGCGTCACCGGCAAGGAACTCCAGAGCATGGTCGACCGTCTCCGCAGCCAGAACGATCAGCTGCAGCGCGACCTCGTCGCCAGCCGCGCAGAGGTCGGGGAGAAGGTACTGGCGCTCGACCAGTGCCAGCGCGAGCTCAACGAGATACGGCGCACTGGCGGCCGCGGCAGCGTTTCAGAGAGCGCGGCGGCGTGGCGGCTCTCCCGCGGCCCTCGCGGCGTCGCTCAACGGCGAGATGGAGATGCAGCGCCTCAAGGACGACAACGCGCGACTGGAGGCGGAGCTGTCGACGCTTCGCGGCGCCCTAGCCACCGAGGAGAAGCTGCGTGCCATCAAGACCAAGGCTTGCGAGGACGCGCTTGCCAAGCTCGACGCCGCCCGCGATGAGCTTGATGCGATGCGCGCACGCGAGAGTGACGGCACCCAGGCAGCCAGCGCCAGCACGACCGTCGAACTGCAGCGCTGCGAGCGCGACCTGGCGGCGGCGCGGGCGGAAAATGCCAAAATTCAGGGTGAACTGCAGGCACTGCGCACCCAGCTTGCCTCCGTCACGTCCTCCTTCGAAAAGACCAACGCCGCGCTGCAGGGCAAGATCGAGGAGCAGCGCGCCGCTCTCTCGGAGAAGGACCGCCAGCTGTCGCGCTCCGTGGCGGCAGAGGCGGTGTCGAAGCTGGAGTTCGAGAAGAACGCGCTGCAGCACGAGCTGACGCTGTATCAGAGCCGCGTGGCGCGCCTCGAGGCGGCCAAGTCGGCCGTCGCCAGCGGCAACGCCTCCTTTGACGACGGCAAAGCGCTGGAGGCGCTCAACTCACAGAAGGAGTACATCGCGCGCCTCGAGTTCGAGCGCGAGCAGTGGCAGACGCAGCTCGATCAGGCCAAGTCCTACGCCGTCGAGCGCGACCGGGAGGCGCAGCGCATTGAACGCGCGTCGGCCGAGGACAAGCAGCGCGTCGGCTTCCTGCTCAAAAAGTGCGCCACCGTCACGGCGGAGCAGCGCAGCACCGCGGCGCAGCTCGACACCCTCAAGGAGAACTACGAGAAACTCACACTCGAGCTAAAGCAGGAGCGACGGAAGACGGAGGAGCTGGCGGAGACGCGCGAGAAGCTCGAGGCGGCGCGGCGGGAGCGCCAGCAAATGGAGGACCGCCTCCGCTCCGTCGACGAGCTGGAGGAGAAGCTGGTGAAGGCCAAGGAGACCATTGCCTTTATGGAACTCGCGCAGAGCAGCAGCATCAACATGAGCCAGTTTGCCGCCCTGCAGGCAGAGAAGACGAAGCTCGAGAACAGCGTCGCGCCGCTGCGCAAGCAACTCGCCGAGGCGCAGAAGGAGGTGGAGCGACTCAAGGCCACCACGGACGCCCAGCAGTCGATCGTGGTGAGCCAGAAGACGAACGTGCAGGGCTGGCAGGACCAGGTCAACACGCTCACCGAGAGCGAGGCGCGCCTGCGCGAGAAGACGGCGAAGCTGGTGGCCGAGAACGAGCGCCTGACGAAGCTCAACGAGTCGCTGGAGCAGCAGATGACGGACATGCAGGGCGGGATACGCGAGATGGCCGTGCAGATGGAAAAGGAGCGCACCAACGCCCGCCGCGTCGCGGAGGAGAACCACCGCAAGGAGATCGAGGACCTCAAGGCGCGCCTGGAAAGCGCCAACAGCACCATTGGGAGTTTCCACGCCTCCGAAGGACAGTTTGTGGCGGAGGGGCTGTACCAGTCGGTAGTGGCGGAGCGTGATCGTCTCGCGGAGGAGCTCAAGCGCAAGACGGCGGAGGTCGAGAAGCACAAGTCGGAGATTCTCATCTACCGCCAGACCATCACCGACCTCGAGACGGAGAATGACGAGCACGTCAAGGAGATCGAGACACTGCAGTCGCGATACCAAAAGGACCGTAGCGGCATCAACGATCGGCTGGCGCAGGAGCAGAAGCGCTGCGCGGAGCTCAACGGCACCGTCGAGGCACTGCAGGCGCAGATGGCGCTGCGCGACGAGCAGGAGACGCGCAACGCAGAGGCCCTCACCGAGGCGCAGGACCGTCTCGCCCGCCAGAAGCGCGCCTTCGAGGACAAGTGCCGCCGTGAGGAGGAGCTGCTGCGCGAGATCGAGGCCCTCAGGCAGGGAAGCGGCAGCGGCCCGGCGACGGCGGCTGCCGCGAGCACACCGCCCCGAGCGCTCAGCGTTGAGAGCCCCGCTGCCTCGCCGTACGCGCCGTCGTCGCCCGTTGCCAGCCCAGGGGTAGCCGTGGATCGCGCCACCGCGGACAGCGATGCCGCGGCGCAGACGCAGTACCGCATGCAGAGCGAGATCGACAAGCTGCGCGCGGAGGTGCGCCGGCTGAATCTCAAGATCAAGTCCGACTACGACGACGACCAGCGCACTATTCAAATGTTGCAGCTGCAGCTCAAGAGCCGCATGTCCCCCGGTGATCGCAGCGCCTACGAGGCCGAGGTCAAGAAGGTCGCGGCGCTGCGCAAGAGCAACGACAGCCTTCAGCAGGAGGTGGAGACGCTGAAGCGCGAGGCAGCCAAAAGCGACGGTGGTGCTGGCAGCATGTATCACGAGCCATTCTCTGCGTCCCCGCTGCCCAACAACAGTAGCAACAACAACAACAATACTGCACAACTGCATCAGGAACTCGAAGCTGAGCGGGCGCGAGTGGCGGAGCTGGAGGAGGAAATCGCCTTGCTGGAGGAGCGGGTGCAGGAGCTCGAGGATGAACTTGAAAAGGCGAGACAGGACACCGGCGATGGTGGCCACGACGACCCCAAACTTAGCCACGGCAACAACGAGGACGGCGGCGGCCCCAAGAAGAAGCGCGTCAAGAAGGTGCGCAAGGTGAAGAAGTCGCTGGCGGAGCAGGTCGGCGGCGTCGATGGCGTGGACGTGCTGGCGACGAGCCCGGTGAGCGCGGCGCAGGTGCCCCCGGAGAGCGCGCAGGAGCTCTCTGCGCTGCGCGAGAAGGTCGAGCGCATGACGCGCGAGTTGCAGGGCGTGCAGGAGGAGAACGTGACGCTCAAACAGACCATTGCGGAGCTCACCGAGGAGCTGGCGCAGGCGCGGGAGGACCTGACGGCGGCCGAGAACGACATGGACTCGGAGCGCACCGAGCTGCAGCAGCGCATCCACGAGCTCGAGCAGCAGCAGCAGCAACTAGCCCAGGCGCAGCACGGCCGTGCGTCCCCCAACGCCTCCTTCAGCCGCGCGGCCAACATCCAGCAGCTGGAGATGCAACTGCGGAGCGCCAAGGACGAGAACGACAAGTTGCTCGTCGCAAACAAAGAGCTTGAGAACCGCCTGCGCGCCAAGGGCCCTGCAGCGACAGCCGCACCCGCCGACGAGCCGCCGGACACCCGTCGGATGCGGAAACAGATCCAGCAGAAGGACGCCGAAATCCGCGCGCTGACGGAGCAGCTGATGCCCACGAAAAACAAGCTGGCAGAATACATGGCGATGGCCGACCGGCTCGGGCTGCAGTACCCCTTTCCGCCCGAGCTGGAGGGCGCCACGGTACTGCGTCTCCAGGCCGCCAACATCCGCCCCGGGGGTCGCGCCCTCTCGGCTCCCGGCACCACCACCACCGCGGCCACCGCAGGCGCCACCTCGCCGACGCCACGCCGACCGCCACGTCGCGCTGCCCGGCCGACCGCCGCCGCTTCCTCTTCTGCCCCCTCCGCCGCTGCCGGCGCCGGCGCCCAGCAAGACGAATTCGACCTTCTCTAATCGAGTGAAGACTGCCTTTACGTTGCTGTTATGTGTTTCGCTTCCTCTCCGCAATGCTTTGTTTACCCGCCTGCGGCGACGTTCTCTGTGCTCGCTGGGAGCCCTTGCAAAACTTCAGCGTTCGCTCCGAGTGCCATCTGTTCCCCATTGAAAAGTTCTCCTCGTCCTTTCTTCCCGTTTCAATGCATATTTTTCATTTTCTTATCTATGACTTGCTTCCAAATCTCTCCCTACTATCGCGATTTTGCTTACTCTTACTTCTTTTTTTTTTTTGCATCCCCTGTTTGCTGTTATCTTCTCTTTAGATCCTCTTGCCATTTTTTCCCCTTTTGGGTGTGTGTACGAGTGTTGATGCCGGTAATCGTAGGCGCGCCTCTCCGTACGGATGTTAACCAGCTAACCTGTTCCAAGTTTTCGATTTTTGATTGAATGGTCTTGAAGCTCATCTTTTTCTTTGTGTTTGCACCTTACATTCATTTACGCTCGCTTTACCGAAACATCCGTCATCCGTCCGTTGCTTTAGATATATATATATATATATAATACAACAATAATTCTCTCGTTTAATACTAGTGATGACGTAACCATGCACGCCTCTGTAGTCATGGCTGACCTCAAAGATGTATGCCGCTTGTCTGCTACGAAGTTACCCGCTGCTTATTCACTGTTGCGTTTCTGTTGTTCTCTTCGACACAGGTTGTTTTCCCTCTCTTGTTTGTGCGCTGCGTGGAATGCTTGGTTTTACCCAAAACAACTGGCTACTCGCATCTTTTTGAAATGATGACAAGTTTTCACCCGTTCGTTCCCTCCTCACGCGACACCTTCTTCTCTTCTCTCTCGCAAGAATTAGCTGCTACGGTTCATTCCAGTGTTTCATTCCTCTTTTTCGAGACATTATAGATTTGTGGATTGAGGACATTGCCCTTGCCCGTACCGGAATCAATTCTTTTTTTTTCCCCGGTTGTCGTTACCTGTATTTTGTTCCCACTTCATCTTTGCTGCTGCGTAGACCGCTCATTTATCGTTCCCTTCAGTGCCCTCACATAGGTTTCTCTTTTGCTTTGGGTACCATACTCCAGCGCACGAAGCTTCTCTGCTCCTACTTGGAAGAGAAAGAAAAAAAAGAAGGAAATAATCAAATCCGCGGTTATTGCTGCATACCGCGGAGGGACAGAAAAGAAGAAGAAGAAGAACATCACCAATAGGGAGAACGAATCATCGATGGCCACCGAGCAGGCGCGTGTGGACGAGCTGGATGTGAGCTTGTCGTCGTCGACACACACGTCGGCGACCACGAGCAACCTTGGGGAGGCCTCGGAGATGATCATGCCGTTCGCGCCGCCCAACGGCGTGGATGGCGGATGCGGCGCCGCCGACGGCGCAGGCGCGGGCGATGATGCGGACGCCCCGTACTACGAGGACGGCATTAAAGGATGGCTTGAAAAGTACTCCATTGGGAAAAAGAAAATGGCCCTCTTCTCTAACTGGAAAAGACGTTACTTTATTCTGGCACGCTTCAGCAACACTGTTTGCCTCGGATACTACGAGGACGAGCTCGGGCGCCGCCCTGTGGGCTTTTTGCGACTCAACCCCGCAGAGGCGAAGCTGGTGGTGTCGCCCACCGCCAAGACGCACAAGAAGGCTGACAAAACCGGCCGAGACTTCTGTGTCATTTACCGCGACGGGAAAAAAGAGTTCCGCCTGCTGATGCGCGCATCCACGACGGAGGACCACGACCGATGGTGCGAGGCCCTCGCCCGTCATCTCCCGTGCGTGGAGGACGAATAGCTCCTTCACTGACGGCTGACATTCACCACACCAGTGTCGATGGCAACAACACCACATTGATAATTTGTTGCGAGTGATCCGTTTTCCACCCCTCTTCTCGCCACCTACCGTTTGCTTTTATTTCTTGCTGCTCACAATTTTTTTTTTGCTCTCCCCTTCTTTTCAAGAAACCGTTTCGCAAACGTATTCTACTGCTTCCTTATTGTCTCACAAACATTTTTTTCTTTCTTTCTTGTACTTGTTATTCATTTCATTTCATTTCGTTAAGTTTTTTTTTTTTTATGTGTGCGTGTTTTGCTATTTTGTATCTCTTTTTTTGTCCTTCACCCTCTGTTCTCTTCTGGATGATTTCGCTCCTGTATATAAAATGGCCTCTGTTGTGTTTTTTTTTTCTTTTCCCCGCTCGTTGCATGTGTCTTGAAGCTAAACACACTTACTGCATGTATTTAACTTTTACTTGTTGGTGTTTCATGCGCGTTTTTCACTGATCAAAAGTGTCTTCTGCTTTTCAGCAGTCGCCTGCGCTCCTTGCTGTGTCGCCGCGAGAGGTGGTTCTATTCCAATAATTTGCAAAGCGATATGTTGTGAGGTGTTCTCTTGACATGTCATTTTGCTTTCTTCTCCGGCATACCCATTTCTGATTCTTCCTTTTCCTTCCCACGCTCCCCTTTGCCTGACACAATCAGCTCACTGCCACTTTTCCTTGACAGACGACCGTCAATCGTCTGCACGTGTAGACGCGCACCTCACTGCCTAGCACCCCCCCCCCCCCGAAGCCCGCGCGACAAGCGATGCCCATCGACGTGCCCGACCCCGCGCCGTGCGCCGTGGAGGCGAAGGTGTGGCGCGAGTGCCTCAAGGAGTTCGACTACGGCCCCGACCGCGTCAAGGGCGCCTGCGACCGGCAGCGGCAGGGCTACTACACGTGCCTCAAGGACTGGACGAACCGCACGCAGCCCGCCGGCTACAGCGTCAAGAACTTCGAGATGGACCCCAAGTGCGCCGCCGAGTCGCAGAAGCTGCACGAGTGCATGATGATGAGCATGTTCGACGTGAGCCGCTGTCAGCGCGACATGGCGCTGCTCAAGCGCTGCAGCGCGCGGCACAACCCCGAGGTGCGCGCCGTGCTCGCCGACGACCCAGCCATCCGCGACCTCGAGAGCAGCGTCGACGACGCCACGGGCGTGAAACGACTGTGGTACAAGATCATCGGCAAGCTTTGATAGGACATTCCCGGAATACGGGGCAACAACGACGGTAACAACAGTGTTCCTTGTTCTGCTAGGTGCTTCTCTACGACCTTTGTTATTCTCACATAATATATTATATATTTTTTCTTCGTTCTTCTAACACTATGCCGATCGCGAACCTTCGTAATTGAAAGTGGAACCACTCCGTTAGCGTCAACGGGAAGGGGGAAATAAGTTTGTTTAGAGTGGCGAGACACGTGCCAGTATTGCCAGAGAGTGGTCGAGAAGAAGGGTTCATAGGGTGGACAGAAAAGGCATCCTGCAATCAAAAAACCTACTGCGAAAGCCGACCAAACCGCTACGTTTTTTTATTTTGAGGGTCCAGACAAATGCAGTACTCGTAATATTCCTTTTTTCCCTCTCTTCACTTGTTTCATGCCACCATGCTCATCAATTGCTAAAATCCTCCTCCTCTCCTCCCCATCCACTGTCACTGTCACACGCAATTCCACCAAACACACAGATTTCCTCTCTCCCCGCTAATCAATTATAGCCACTTCTCGCGACTGCCACTGCCTTTCTTTCCACGCAATCGACACTACTTGCGCCGGGTTCAAAACACCTATACGTACCCTCTCCAAACGGTATGAAGTTTCTCGTGTGGGGCACCGCGGGTGGATCGGGGGCCAGCTGATGGCGGCCATCACCGCCGCCGGGCACGAGGCGGTCGGCGCCAACAGCCGCGCGGACGACGAGGAGGCGGTGGCGCGCGAGCTGGACGAGGTGAAGCCGGACCGCGCCGTGTCGCTCGTCGGGCCGCACGCGCGGCGGTGAGTTCAACACCATTGACTACCTCGAGCAGAAGGGCAAGCTGGTGGAGAACATGCGCGATAATCTGTGGAGCCCCGTGGTGCTGGCGGCGCTGTGCACCAAGCGCGACATCCACTTCACCTACTTTGGCACCGGCTGCATCTTTCAGTACGACCAGGAGGAACACAAGCTCGACGGCGGCGCCGGCTTCACGGAGGCCTCGAAGCCCAACTTCTTCGGGTCCTCGTACAGCACGTGCAAGGGCTACACGGACCGCATCATGCACCTCATGTTCGACGACAAGGTCCTCAACTGCCGCATCCGCATGCCCATCACCGCGGACGACAGCCCGTACAACTTCATCACGAAGATCGCCAACTACGAGCGCGTCGTCAACATCCCCAACAGCATGACGGTGCTGCCGGAGCTGCTCCCCGTCGTCGTGCGCCTCGCCGGCGACAAGACGGTGGGGACGCTCAACCTCACGAACCCCGGCGTGATCTCGCACAACGAGGTGCTCGACCTGTACAAGAAGCACGTCGACCCCGGCTACACCTACGAGAACTTCTCGCTCGAGGAGCAGGCCAAGATCCTCCTCTCCGACCGCAGCAACAACTACCTCAACACCGACCGTCTCGAGTCGCTCGCCAAGGTCGACGACATCCACACCGCCGTTGAGAAGATCTGCATTGAGATGGCCAAAAATCACCCCAAGGGCATCGTCAAGCGCCGGCAGCTCTAAAAACAACAACAAAAAAGCAATAACAAACAAACAAACAAACAAAAACAAACACAATCAGCCGTGGATGACGCACGCGATTTCAGTATGTGTGGGAATCGGCTGTAGATAATTGTTCTTATTATTATTATTAATTACCATCATTGTGATTATTCACACTCACCTGCGTTTGGCGCGCAGACCTGCCCGTTTCGTTTCTGTGCTGTTTTTTTATATCGCCTTTTTTTTCGTGTTTTGTGTTTCTCCACGTTTGTGATGTATATAATAACTACAAGGACAAAACATTTTTCACTTCAACATAGCTTTTGAGAAAAAAAATGTTGCACTGCTGTGCGCCATGTTCACGGTAACGTTTGCGTTTGCTCTTTCTCTCTCTGGGGCGCTCCCCTACGTTGAGTTTTGGCGCGTTTATATTCTACTCCCCCCCCCCCTCGACTGGTTATTTATCTGGTGCTGTTTTTTTTTCTTCTTTGTCACACTGATGTCGATGCTGGCCCTATTGCGTATCCCCCTTTGTGGAGTTACCCTCATTTGCCTCTTCACGCATTATTGCGGCAACGATGAAACCCTCAGCTCTCCGCCATATCTTGTCATTCCTCTCCTCCTCGCCCTTTTTTTCTCCGCCTTTGCCCCTTCTCGATACAGCTTCAGATAGTATTAGAATGAACTCTCAAGCGACGCTTTTGCCAGGATCACTGTGGCGAAACAAAAAAGAAGCCTCTACCTGCTACAACTGCGACTTCAAGTTCTCCACCAGCTCTAGTTTCTTCTCCAACATTTTCCCCTCACTCAGCCAAAAGCATTGGTGCCATTGGTGCGGCCGCGTCTTCTGCAAGGACTGCCTGACAAAGGTCAATTCGGGAGGCAAGCTCCGCTCCCGTTGCCCTCAGTGCAGTGTACCCGTCATCTTCCGTAGTTTTAAACTGGCGCGCAGCAGACGCGCCGCGACCGCGCACTGGGAGGCGACGCCTTTCTTCACGGTGTGGTCCTTCATGGACGACGCCAGCCGCGATGCGTTCATCAAGAGCTCCTCCCGCGTGCGGTGCGAACTGCCGCTGGAGGACATCCCGTTTGTCCACTCCATCTGCAGCGTCTTCCCTACGTATTTTCCTGGTGCACGGGTCGGCAAGGGCGGCTACGGCCTCGTCTTCCAGTGCCGCGACTGGCGCAGCGGGCAGGAAGACCGCGTCGTGCTCAAGTGCATCACCAAGTCGACGTGCGCCGAGCTCGCGGACCTGTCGATGCTGCACAAGGAGATCAACATTCTGCGCGACGCCATCGACTGCCCCGGCATCGTGCAGCTCAAGGAGATCTTCCAGACGCGTACGCAGCTGGTGCTGGTCATGGGCGCGTGCGAGGGACAGACGGTGGACAAGGTCGCTGCTGCGTGTCGCGCGCGCGGGGAGGCCGAGCCGCTGGTGGCGCACGTCATTCTGAGCGTCGCCGCCGCTCTTGACACTCTGTATCGCGACAAGGGCATCGTGCACCGCGACATCAAGCCCGCCAACATCGCCCTCAGCGCCGACTACTCGGAGGTGAGCGTGCTCGACTTTGGGCTCGCCGACTACGCCGCCGGCTACGGCCCCGACGCCGCCACGGGAGACGCCGCCGCACAAGACCACCCGCCATCGACGACGCAGGGCACTTCCACCAATTTTGACGCTGCGACCGACGCGCGGACGGTCACGCGGGAGTATCCTGCGGTCGGCACCTCCTTCTTTTGCCCTCCCAACACGTGGTTCGCCAATGCCAATGGCTACATTGTGGCCTCCGGCGACGACCTGCACCTCGGCGACTACTACAGCCTCGGCGTCAGCGCTTACTACCTGCTTACGGGCCGCTACCTCTACACACTGCCCGGCGCCGTCACCGCCAACGACGTGCGCGCCCTCATGGAGCGCACCAAGCGCGGCCTACTGCGCACGGCGCCTCTGGACAATCTCTCACACGAGGCCGTCAGCCTCCTCGCGCGTCTCGTCGCCTACTTCCCCTCGGACCGGCCGACCTACGCCGATATCGCCACGCACCCATTCATCACCGCCAACGCGCCGCGCATGCAGCACATCGTGGAGAAACGTCGCGCGGAACTGCGGGAAAACACGGCGTTGCTGAACCAGTACCTCGTTGTTGACCATCGGAAGAAGTCCACCTCCACGTAGTAACACCTCCTCCGCTCATCCCTGTACGTTTCTTCGTTGTCTTTTGTTTCGTCCCCCTGTTCTTTTTTTTCCCCTCCCGTTTCGTGTGTGTTGCATCTATGCACGGATGTACCTGGGCATGCTATTAATCTCTCCCTCTTTCCATCTGCGGCATCAAGAATCTGCGTTTCTTCTCGTCAAAGGATGTTTTCCTTCTACCTTCGCTTTCTGTCGCACAGTCTCTCATCCCGCTTGGTTGCTGTGTCGAATGAGAGTGCCATCCATGTCTCTTGTCGCGCTGTCTTTTCTTTTTTTTTCCCCCTTCTCCTGCTTTATTCTCCCCCTACGCTGTAACGACTGTTATTCTGATCTGAACGACTACGCATTCCCGCCCATCACTACTCTTCTCCACGCAATAAACTTACATTATTGCTCTGTCACAGTTGTGAACAACTTTTTTTTTTTGTCTCCTGGCAGAAGATATTTCTTTCTTTTCCTTCTCTTCTCCCTCTTTCTTGCTTCCCTGTATATTTTTAGTTTTTCTTATCAATTATGCCTGTCCGTTGCTTGCTTTTGCCATTGCCCTTCTTGCTGTTAATGCGAGTACTACTACCGTTACCACTTTTTTTATTTCATATTGCTTTGAGGAACTCAACATTATCGTCGTCTCTCTCTCACTCTCTGTGTGTCTTTCGTAGTGTCCTTGACGTGTCTCATTGTCGATAGAGCCTATGTGTTTAATGACGTTTATTGTCTGACTCGGATGAAATGTGCTATTAAGAGTTGGCGTTCAATGTGGTGAAGCGGTCTTTGTCTCTCTCTTTGTTTTTCGTGCGTGTGTGTGTGTGTCTGTGTGTGTGATCCTATTTTTGTTCTCATCACTATTGCTCTTTTTTTAAGTAATCTCTCTCTCTCTCTCTGTCTCTGTCTCTGTCTCTCTCTCTCTCTATCTCTATCTCTTCCCATCGCTGCCTCGCCTTCTCCCGACCGTTCCCAGACGGCGCCACATCGACGTACTTGTGACCTCACAAACCGTACGTTTACAGAAAAAATCCTATTACAGATACTTGTTCGGTGTCAGTGTGTGTGTGTGTGTGTGTGTGTGTGTGTGCTATTCACACAACAACACGCACACTCGGTATCGTCTGCCCCATACCAGTTCTTCTATTATTATACATTGTCTACAGTCCCGCAGTCCTATCAAGGATATTGCCGACGGTCGCCATGGCGGACGCCGTCGCCGTTGCGGAGCAGGTGCTCCAAGCGGACGGGCAGCCCTTCACGACGCTGTCACTCGCGCCGGGGTATACCACGGCTCTGACGGTGGAGACCGCTGCAGACGAGGCGCGCCGGCGCTACATGTTGCTTGCGGGAATCATCCACCCCGACAAGCTCAAGGGCCGATTCGACAAGGCCACGCAGGCATTTCAGTGCCTGGTGCGCGCGTTTGAGACGTTCATGGACCCCCGCCGTCGCAAAAAGGCGTACGCGGACGCCGCCAAGGCAAGTAAAGCGTCGGAGAAGCACGCGACTACCCAGAAGAGGCGCTCCGCACGGCCCTCGGACCCCGTAAAACAGGTGCCTGACCGAGTTTCCAAGGCGTCGTCACCGGACGCTGCGACGGACGCCAAGCCGGCGAAGGCATCGACCCGCTCAAGTCGCGCCAAATCGAGTAAAGAACCCACGAATAAGACGAAGAAGAAGACGTCGCAAAAGGCGGGACGGCCATCCACCACCACCAGCAAGGCCCCAAGAAAAAAGCGGCGCTCCCAAGACAGTGACGACGAGAGCGAAGAGGACGATGGTCTGGACGATGACGAGAACGACGACGACTTTCTCTCCGAGGACTCGCTGGAGACGGCGGATTCGGACGATGGTGGCAGCGCGGCGTCCTCCTCCGCCTCCTCCCTCGCCTCCAAAAGCGACGACGACGACGCGGAGCCGACGGTGTCCAGTAGCCGCACCCCTATCGGTGAGCCGCGCACCGGAAACGGCTATGCCATGACGCACATTGGCTGCCCCCACTGCCGCACGGCCTGGCAGCCTGACGCGCGGCCGCAGTACTCGCTGTTCATGGGCAAATGGGGACTCAAGGTGCACTGCCAGCTCTGCCTCTTCGTTTTTGGCTCCGCGACGGGCCTGCACGGGTGCCCCCACTGCGACGCGCCGTTTACCTACGACGCCTCCATGTACGACGCGACCGTCACCTGCTCGCGCTGCCGCGTCGACTTCGGCTTCCCGTACTACCCTGTCAACCAGATGCAGATCGACACGCTGCGCCTCAAGGAGTGGCGCGAGGAGAAGGAGCGGGAGCGGCTGCGAGAGCGGGAAGAGCGCACCCGCGGCCGCGCGGTGGGCGGGCACGGAGGCGAGGACAGGGAGTCTGCGGAGCTGGACGCGGCCGTCGCGCAGTGCGTCATAGACGGCGAGTGCCCCCACTGCCACAAGCGCGTCAGCAAGAATCACCGGACCCACGTCATCGCGTGCCGCAACGGCGCTGCGGCAGCGGCCGCAACCACAGAGAGTGGCCGGGTGGGTTCGAAGCGCAAGCGCGCCGCCTCGCCACAGGAGGGTTCCGACTCCTCGCAGACAGGGAAGCCGGTGAGCAGCAGGAAGCGGACGAGCTCCCCGAAAAAGGGTGCGCCAGGTGCTGTCATCTCCCGTGTTGGTGGTACCGCTGCCGCAGGAGCATCGGCAGCGAAAGTCCAAAGTCCCTCCTCGTCCTCTGCAGCGAAGAAATCACCACCAAAGCCGAAGCGCGCTGCGTCAAAGAAGGCGAGTGCCAAACAGAAGAAAACGACGAAAACAGGAAAAACAGGAGCCAAGCCAAAGAGTGGAAAAACTAGCAATAGCAAGGCTGCCAAAACAGTGAAAAAGAAGAAGCGCTCTATTGATTCAGACGAGGACGATTATGACAGCTTTACCGACAGCGACGACTATGATGACAGTGATGAGAGTTTTGAAGACGACAGCAGCGGTAGCGCCGACTTCTCGGACGACAGTGACTAGAGTCGCATTTTATGGGGTGATCTTTCTTTCCTTCCGCTTCTGTTCACGTTTTTTGCCCTTTTTTTTTTTGCGCTACGTTGCATGTGGTCGTTTTATTCTATTCTTATTGTGTTACTTGTTGTTATTGCATACGTCCGTGGTATGTAAATCCAAGTGATCACTAAAAACGTTGGGAATACTGCGGTAAGCGCGCGACGGCGAGACTTCAACATCATTGAACGCAGTACTCTCTAGGGAGGGGTGCGCTTCATTTCCGGCTGCCACTCAAACTTTGTGTTTAGTTTCTTTTTCTGTATTCACAAACAATGTTTCCCTCTCTCCCCGTTTTCTCTCATGCACCCTTTTCCTCTCAGGTCGAGAAGCAACACACTGTCGCCTGTGATAAGAAATCTAGAATCTTCATTCGTGATTTTTTTTTTCGCTTGTTTCGTCTCCATTCATTGCAGGTGCTACTTACTATTCATATTTATAGTTTATTTGGCAGGAAAAAGAGATACGATACAAGATAACAAGTACATCTGGCCTTTCTGGTTTTGAGGACTTTACTCCTTGCAAGGCAGTGCAGAGGAAAGAAAAGAGAATAACAAATTCACTAGTACGGAATCAGAAACGATGTCGGCTCCCGCAGTGGACGCGCGGAGCCCGCCGCCAAGTCAGCGCGAGACGCCGGTGCCGGCGACGGCGGGAAAGGTGGAGCGCATGCTGATGACGCTGCGCGGGAACCCCTCCGTGAAACCGCCCAACTGGGAGCCGTTGCCGCGGTCGGCACTCTTCGGTCCCGACGGACTCCCCCGACCGCATGTGGTGCGAGAGCACTTCAAGCGCGAGGGTCTGCTGGCGGAGGAGGACGCGCTGGAGATCATCACGCTGGCGGCGAACATCTGGAAGCAGGAGCCCAATGTGGTGCCGCAGACGGACCCCGTCGTCGTCTGCGGCGACATCCACGGACAGTTCTACGACCTCGTCGGGCTGCTCGAGATCTGCGGCGACCCGTCTGGGCAAAAGTACATCTTCCTCGGCGACTACGTCGACCGCGGGTGCTTTGGGATGGAGGCGATCCTGATGCTCATGTGCTACAAAATCTGCTACCCCTCTGTCGTCGTGATGCTCCGCGGCAACCACGAGAGCCGTCACCTGACCGCCTACTTCAACTTTAAGCGCGAGGCGCTGTACAAGTACTCGCTTGCCGTCTACAACGCGATGATGTCCGCCTTCGACTGTCTGCCGCTGTGCTGCCTCCTAAACGGCAAGATCCTCTGCGTGCACGGCGGCCTCTCGCCCGAGCTGCGCACCGTCGCCGACATCAACGCCGTGCACCGCTTCCGCGAGCCGCCGTCGTCTGGCCCGATGTGCGATCTCCTGTGGGCCGATCCGATGGACGAGAAGGAGACCGACCCCGACTTTCCGCAGCTCTTTGTGCCCAACACCACCCGCGGCTGCTCCTACGTCTACAGCCACGCCGCCACCTGCCGCTTCCTGGACGACAACGATCTGGTGACGGTCATCCGCGGCCACGAGGCGCAGGACAGCGGCTTCCATCTCTACAAGAAGACCTCCGCGGGGTTCCCCTCCGTTATCTGCATCTTCTCCGCGCCCAACTACTGCGACACGTACAACAACCGCGCGGCGGTGGTGATCTTCGACAAGAACGTGCTCAACATTCGGCAGTACAACAGCCGCCCACACCCGTACTACCTGCCCAATTACATGAACGCCTTCACCTGGTCGCTCCCCTTCGTTGGCGAGAAGCTTGTGGAGATGTGGAGCAACGTTCTCCGCACCGTTGACGAGGCGGAGGACAACGTCGTGGTTCGGCCGCTCGTCAACGGTCACCAGGTGACTCCCGCGGACCTCAGCCTGGACATCAGCGAGAAAATCAAAGCGATGGGGCAGATGGCAAGCGAGTTCCGCAGCGCCTCGGAGAGCGTCAGCAGAAGCATCGCGCTAGGGGGTCTCGCGACCGGTGAGGTGCCAGACGCCATCGCGCAGCAGAGCCCCGACGGCATCCGCGACTCCCTCTCGTCCTTCGCCAGCGTCAAGAGCGCCGACGCGCTCAACGAGCGCTGGCCGGGCAAGGACGACGGAGACACGGACAGCACTCGTGTCGAGTAGGAACGGTGGCGTCTGTGAGGGTGTGCTGAATTGTAGCCGTCGTAATCCCAACCGCCACAAGGAGGAGGAAAAGTGAGAGAGAACGACATAAACAACAACAGCAGCCACATTATCTTGGTGTCTCTAATGACGGCGTCATCGTCCATCTGTCTTCTTCCTCTTCGTTTCTCCCGTTCTTCCCATTACCTTTTCAAATTGGCTTTGTTTTTTTTCTCCTTTCGTTTGCATCGCTTCCCTGCTTTACAACTCCTTCCAAATATTTAAATTCAATCGTCAAACCTTGCTTAACGTTCTGTCGTTACCTATGTTTTTCTTAAAGAAAAATATTTAGCGCAAATGAGTGTCTTGAAGAAGGCTCGTGTTTGGATTCGTCATTGTGCATCGTTTCGGTTCCGCCATGCGTTTTCTTCCCTCCACCCTTTTTTTTTTTTTTTGCTTTCACCATTACTACTTCCACGTTTTTCCCTGAAATGGTATGCTGCTGTGCTTGGTTTACCTTCTGTTTCACTTCTTGTCTCTTGCAAGTGCTGGTTGCTTGCTGCTGTACACCATGTGTGATTTTTTTTTTTTGATCATGATGATGATGTTGTGGTTGTTGTCTGTTCCTGTGTTCTCGCATACCTTGTTCACAGTCCCGAAAGACATGCGCAGCAGCACTGAGTGGCACTATTTGCAGCGTCACTCTTCTTGTTTCCTTACAGTAACACAGAAAATGATGGGTTTATTTCCACTTATTTGCGCTCCTGTCCCTCTCTTCTCCATTACCGTTGAGCGTTCTTTTTTGTTTTTTTTTAGCGCAGAAATCTTAGCAACTGCAGTGGTAATCACGTTCAGGAAAACGTGCCGGAACATTTCATCTTGGCGTTTCAGCGAGTCACATCAGCCGATCCCCTGCAGGTGCGACTACTTGTCGCCCGTCCCTCACCATTCTCGCGCCCGTCTCGTGATCGAATTTTCGAGGAAGAAATAAAATGAAATCACGTGGAAAGAATGTGGGCCGCGCATTGAGGCAGTACATGCGCGTCAAGCACGAGCACAACGCACGTAGTACCCGCACCTCTCCGTCTGATAGCTCCACCTCTCTGGCCACTCGGAGTTCTAGCGGTGCTGCTCCTCAAACGCGCCAGCTTTGGTCCGCCGCTCTGAATGCAGCTGCTGACGGTGGTGGTGGTGGCGGTGCACCCATCTCACCCACGGCCCCCGCCGCGCTTCTGCGCGACATCCACCTCTCGCATTCGTCTCCTAGCGAGCTGCAGCACCAGCTCGTGGAGGTCGTGCGGGAGGCACCGTCCACCCGCGCCGTGGAGAGGGCATTCGCGCTGGCGGCACTCAACGGCGACGAGGCGGTGTCGCCGGCCCTTGTGCGCGCCGCCTGTTGCGCCACACTCCGGCTGAATCTAGAGCGCGCCATGGGAAAGGACGCGGCGTCGGCCGCGCTTGACGACCTCACCGGGCGCTCCGTCGGCGGCGAGCGGTGGTCGCGGGTGTCGCCGGCCGAGGAGCGGGCGGCGCTGCTGTATCAGGCGGCGGCGTTGCACCGTTACGCGACGCGCGGCACCAGCTTCAACCCCGACCTCGGCGTCACCGAGGAAGGCGCGGACAACCAACTCGCGTCGCTGGTGGAGCTGAGCCTGCGGCGCCAGCAGCGGCCGGTGCCGGTGGAGGTGCTGGCGGATCTTGTGCACATGGACATCGGTTGGACCCGCGCGCTGCGACTGTACGACTACGCGGGCGAGACGCTGGGCGGCACTCTCCCGCCACCGGTCGAGATGGCCGAGCGCGTGATGGGCCTCATGACAGGGTATCGCACCAACGGCCTCGGGTCTCGACCGTGGCAGCGCGCGCTGGCCATCTACGAGCGCACCCGATCCGCTGGCTACGAAACAACGCTGCGACTTCACACTCACGCACTCGACGCACTGTGGCGCAGCGCCGCGAACTTTCACCGCCCCCACCACCGCGTGCTGGACCCCCGCCACACTGAATTTCTCCGCACGTACATTGAGCGCATCCGCGGGGAGGCGGAACAGCTGCGCGTCGCCGGGGACGACGGCTGCGCGTACGTGGAGAGCCTCGTAAAGGCGACGGCAGCGTCGGGCGACTGGCAGGCGGCCGTGGCACTCGTGCTCGACACGGATCGGTCCCCGGACACGCTGTCCTTCCGGCTTCTCGTGCCGTCCGCTGAGACATTTGCCTTTGCCATCGCGGCGTGCGCGGCCGCCCGGAATGCCACGCACGTGGAGTCGCTCTACGCCCTCTTTCGGTCGCAGTCCTACTCGCTGCGCTCGCTGCACCCCGAGGCCCTGTTGGTGCTTCTGCAATCCCTGCGCCACGTGGTGCCTCTCACGCGCCTGCCGGCGGAGCTGCTAACCGAACTGCTGTCAGGAGCCCCACCCCACGGCCGCGACAACAACGACGAGAGGACTACTAGACCGCTCCTGGACAGACCGTGTGCGGTGGCATGCCTACAGCTGCTCTCCATGTCTCGGGTGCGTCCCGAGCTGCCACTGCCGGCAGCGACACGGGATGGAACGGCGGCTTCTTCGTCGCCCCCGTATCCTCTGGCGCGTCACGAGCTCGCCACACGGGCGTGCACCAGCTACGACGCGAACCCGTGGCCGCAGCAACCCGAGGCGCGCAAGGCGGAGCTGCAGACGGTGTTCCGCTGCCTCTACCTCATCGACGCATTGACGGCCATCGACGTCGGCGAGCGTCCCCCGGCCGACACGCTCGTCGGTCGTGCGCGCGCCGAACTGTCGGTCGTTTTCGGTGCTGGGAGCCCCGAGGTGGAGTGGCTGAACGACACCGAGGTGTACGAGCTGGAGACGTGCGACGACTGGCGGCGCGCGCTCGACATCTTCGAGCGGCACGTGACCGCCCGGCCGCCGGAGCGCCTCAAGAATCTGCCCGTACCGCTGCGTCAGGCGCGGCAGGCGGTCGTGGGGGCGCTGTTGAGGTCCGTGCGCGCGTCCCACGCGGCGGAGCAGGAGGTTGGATTTCTGCTCGACGACGAGGCAGGCGCGGAGGAGCGGTCGGCGGCGGGCACCGCCGCGGCTGAGGTACTGTGCGCGTTCGATGCCCTACACCGCGGCAGCCTCGGCACCGTACCCCACCGCGCCCGCGCTGAGCTGCTTCTGTGGACCGCACGATACGCCGATACAGAGAAGGAGCGACGCCGATTGGCGCAGGAGGCGCTGCTGACTCTAGGTGCCGCCAACGCGAGCGAGGTGTCGTCCGCACTGCGTCGCACGCTGGCTGGTCTTCTCTCCGACACGGAGGAGCGGGTCGACAGCATCGTCATTGAGAATCACCGTCACCTGCGAGCCGAATGGCTGGATGGG
Organism: Kentomonas sorsogonicus; assembly: GCA_030347455.1. Taxonomy (NCBI): domain Eukaryota; phylum Euglenozoa; class Kinetoplastea; order Trypanosomatida; family Trypanosomatidae; genus Kentomonas; species Kentomonas sorsogonicus. The sequence goes on along the minus strand of JAQOSZ010000024.1, from coordinate 67,913 downwards.
CGACTGCGGGGGCGGCATCTCCTCCCGCGCGGCCCGCCGTGTGAGGCTCAGTATTTGTGACGGCCCCCGCCCTCGGTTTTTATGGTCGCGAGAACGGCTCTACCATTTCCTCTTCTTTTTCTTCTTTACCTCCTATTCACATATTCACTCTTGGATGTTTTCCTTCGTTTTGCTAAAGCTCTTTTGTTCATCTGAAAGGGCCGAAAAAAAACAACAAAACCTATTGACAAGGATCGGATGCTGACGAATAATTGCACGCGCTCTTCTTCTTTTTTCCCTTTCTCATCGACACGCGTTCGTTGCACCGCTACACTTCCCTTATTCATCTTCGCCTCTTCCCTTGATCGTCTTTCTACTCGTTCATACAGGCGAACACACACATATCTGGCTACTCTTCTCTCTTCTCTTTCTGTTATCGTCGCGGGCTTCCGTCTGCTCTACTCGTAGGATCAGGTTTCTCAGCGTGTGTGTGTGTGTTTTACCGCTTTAGTCTCCCTCTCTCAATGGGTATCTGCGGGTCTTCCGAAAAAACCACCGCACCGTCCAAAAGGAACGCAGGGACACCCCCCGCCGGCGGCAAGACCGATGTGCTCCCACGCGATGGGGACGACTACCTGGGAGAGTGCTGGCTGCTGGCGGAGACACCCGAGTCTTTCAGCCCCAGCAGGTGGTTCTGCCTCTCGGAGCGCACGCTGGCGGGACGCCGCGGAGGACGGCACTGCTTCACGCATTCCACGCGCACGCTGGATCGTCGGGAGCGCGCTAAGATTCCCTTTCTGCGTGAAAACCCTTCACTTTGCGTGTATGAAGGTTTGACGGTCACCGGAAGTCCCGAGGCGTTCGCTGTGCACGGCTACAGCGCCGGAGCCGTCCGCCCCGGCGCGCCCGTCAACGTTTGCGGGGTGCACGTGGCTGTGCCCGCCAACGACTTTGCCTTTGTCGTGGTCGTCGCCTTCAGGCGCCTTGAGATTGAGATGGAACCCGCCAAGTATGCGACGGCGGGCTACCGTCGCCACCCCACCCTCGCGCCGCCGTCCAACGAACGCGAACGTCAGGCGTGCGGGGAGGGCTGCATCACCGGTGTGCAGTATGGGGCGTTTGTTGTGATCGGGTGCGCCACGGACGCCACAGTGGAAATCGCGCGCGCATGTGAGAAGTATCTGACAGAGGCGGGCCTCTCCCTTGCCTGCACAACTCGGCCCGCAGACGCCGCAGGGGTAACGCCCAACGCAACGGAACCCGTCGCTAGTCAACCGTTGAGCTCCGAGACGGCGCTGACTGTATTTGCGTCGTCCTTTGCCTCGGCCACGTCGTCCGCGACTGACGCACCCGCGCTCCGAACAGCGAGGGATATTGGCGCGTGGTTAGCGGCTGCCTACGTCGATACGTCGCAGTGGAATTTGACGGGGCTTTTCTTGCAGCGCTACGAGGCGATCGGTCAATGCATTCTGCGCCCGAAATCATGATGTTTCAGTTACACCGTCTCCCACTCGGTTTTTTTTTTTTGACTGTTCTGCTTTCTCTTCCACACCACCACTTCTGCTGACCTACAAACGTCGCCTGCCATTCAGTGTTATTGTTATTATTATATATTTCTTTAGGCATCGGTAGTCATCGCGTTTGAATAAAATGTACTCAATTACACTTCTCCCTTCTTCATTTGCCGGTGTTTGGACAAAATGATAATTTTTCGTTATCATCGATTGACTCTAGTGTTTAACGTGAAGACAAAAATGCTCATGTGATACATGCGTACATATACTTATGCGCTGCCCCTTCATCTCTTATCCTCTCTATCTGTTCATATCACACTGCAGTCTAACCCGCATTCGCATCACTTACCAAAGCCCTCAAAAAGCTCCCTTACCGCTCTGTCAGTTTTTTGATTCCTCGAAATCATACATATTTTTATACACACACCACCAAGAACCTACTTCTATCCCTTCTTTCTCCCCTTTCATACACCATGCCGTCTGTCTACATCAAAGTGGAGCTTCCCCGCGCGCGTCTGCTGGAGGAGAACTACATCGACGACGACTACCTGCTGAACCAGATGGACAAGATCAACGACAGCCCCGAGGAGGACGGCCTCCCGCTGCGCAAGTGGATCCTCCGCGAGACACACGAGGCCATTGTCAAGAACCCCAAGCTCACCGAGGTCTCCCTCAAGCCCAAGGCGGACAAGCGCTCCAACAACCACTACGAAGTCACCATCACCGAGTGAGCACCGTAGCTCACCGACACGGCACCAGTTCCATCGTCAATCACAACAGTTTTCCTTTTCACCCTTTTGTTTCCTTTTTGCGTACTGTTTTTTTTTTCTTTCCTTTTCCTACTCTTTTTTTCGTCATTGTTGTTTAGACATGATTCCGGCCACTACGCAGTGTCTGAGGTGACTGCGAAGATGCCGCATGTCACACACAGGAGTCAGTGAAATGATGCTTGCATATCACGTACTTGCCCCCCCCCCCTTGTTTCCCAAACCAGAAGTTGGTTCTCAAATACCCATGACACAACTTCTTCATTCATTGTGATGTACCTTTCGATTGCGTCGTCCTTTCACTCTCCTTGTGCTATACAACAGACAACAATACTTTCCTTTTTTTTTTCGTTTTCTCCTTCTTTTCTTTCTTTTCTGAATTATATCCGAAAAAATCAATTTTTTTTTTTTATTTCTGTTTGTGCCGAGTACTCATTTGTTTTTTCTGTTTATATCATACTAGTTATTTCTGTTATTTTCCGGTATCTGTTCTGAAAACGTGAACTCTACATCTATTAATGAATCCTCACTGCCGCACTTCTTCTCGCCTTCCCCAAAAATATATGCTTTCGATGCGGTATTTACGTCTCTCTTCGTTTGTGCGAGAAGTAACTTTCCAAGCGTCGCTGGCATTGACTGTAGGTGTTTGTTTCGGAAGTGATCTTCAAAAGTACCCCATTGTCATCACTGATGTGCTGTGAAAGGATTTTCTGTGCTGTCATTGTGGACGTCTCTCTTTCACAGTTCTGATTCCATTCCCTTGAAGCTTCTTTCCCAGCTGACTTGCTTCTCGTGTTTTTTTTTTTTTTTTGCGATTAAACCTCATGAACGCTGTCCCCGTTTCCCTTCACTCACCACTCGCAAGTACAACTAGAGCCAAGAATATCAAGAACGGAGGTATCTGTTAGGAAATCCCATGACGGTATTAAAACCAGTGCAGTTGGAGGGGGAGAGTGTCCTTACGATGTACTTGCGAGAGACGGTGATTCCTCTGTTGCTGTTTCTGGCTTTCCTGTACTACCTCGTAGCCCATACATTCTTACCCCTGTGGCGGTTTGGGATTCCTCGTTTCCGTCCATCTCCGACAGACGAAACCAAAGCCTCTGAAGCAGCGGCCACAACTTGCACTCCAGAGCAGTGTGGGCGTGAAAGTGAAAGCTAAGTCGATACCCAACGCCGTCGCTGCAGCTCAAACTCTCCAGGAAGAGCCCATCTCTTCATTACGTTTTTTTTTTAATTATTATTTCTGCTCCTCTTCAACGCACCTTCTCAAATACCCTCCACTTTTAAAAATTGAGTGCAATCATATGCTGCGTATAAGTTGCAAGCGATATCAATGAACTTGAGAGTATATGTGAGAGTGAGACAAGTCGTAGATGTTGCTGCTTTATTTCTCTTCCTCACTGTGTATCTTTCTCCTATGAATTGTATTGGAGTGGGAAGACATTCTTGACGTAGAATATCTTGTGCAAGATTGTCTTCGTTTATTCCGCACTCCTTCCACACACACAAAAACACACACACACACACACACTCACTTTCTTTTGCTTCCTCGTTCCACCGCTGCCTGTGCGTACACTCACTGACAAAGTATAGGTATTTATATATATACACATAAACACTCGCTCCCTGAGACAGAAAGAGCTGAAAAATAATAGAGGAGACGACCTGTCGTACATCATTCGAGAAGAAGAAGAAAACGCTGTCGCACGCATTAGTAACGAGTCTCAAGCTGTTCTTCTCAAATCACTTGAAAAACAAAGCAAAGACAACAAAAAGAAAGAAAATATCAATAATAACATGTCCTCTGAGCCCAAGAAGCCAATTCGGGTGTGCGTGCTCGTGAGCTCGTACGAGGGCTCGGAGAGTGAACTGAAGGAGTACGAGGCGGAGCTGTATCAGACGCCGCAGAACTACTTCGCCGAGGACGACGCCGAGTACCACTTCACGATGGTCAAGATCAAGAAGGCGACGGCGTACCGGCAGGTGCGGCAGCTGGTCATGTCTGGCGACTACGACGTCTTCTACAACCAGTGCGACGGCGCGCGCGACGAGGACAGGGCGGGGGAGGAGGTGGTGCGCACTCTCGAGGAGTTCCACGTCCCCTTCACCGGCGCCATCTCCAAGTACTACGAGATGACGAAACCGGATATGAAGCACGTGGCGCACTTCTACGGCATCGAAACGGCCGCCTCCGCTGTGCTGGAGCCCGGCGACGACATCGCCGCGGAGTGCGCCCACCTGCGCTTCCCACTCATCATCAAGCACATCTCCGGCTACAGCAGCGTTGGGATGGACAAGTCGTGCAAGGTGCACACGATGGAGGAGCTCGTGCCGCGCGTGGAGCGCTTCCTCGCCGACTACCAGTTCGCCCTCGTGGAGGAGTTCGTCAGCGGCGACGAGGCGACCATCCTTGCGTGCGCGGACCACGAGGCGCCGATGGGGGTGCGCGTGTTCCACCCCGTGCAGGTCTCCTTTCCGCCTGGCGAGGACTTCAAGCACTTTCACCTCAAGTGGGAGAGCTACGAGGGGATGGAGTGGCAGCCGGTCGCGAACGAAGACCCCGCGCTTCCGGCGATGCTCGACATGGCGCGCAAAGCCTTCTACCACATGATGGCCGGCGTGGGCTACGGCCGCATCGACGTGCGCATCGATCGGAGCGCCGACCGCGTGGTGTTCCTCGAGATCAACCCCAACTGCGGCATCATGTACCCGTACGGACAGGAGGGCTCCGCCGACTGGATTCTGCGCCTCAGCCCCGACTTTAAGCAGCGCGACTTTGCGATGCTGCAGATCCGTGAGGCGATGCGCCGCACACAGCGCACGCGTCCCCTGTACCGCCGCACACACACCGCCGCGCGCGGGTACTTCCTGCGCGCGGTCGAGCACATCCCGCGCGGCACGATTGTCTTCCGCGATGAGATGATGCCGGTGCGGGTGTGCACCAAGCCCTACGCGCAGCGCACGCTCTCCCGCGAGGACTACCACGAGTTCACGCAGAACGCGTGGCCGCTGGGCAGCGACGGGCACTACTACGCGCTGTGGGACCGCGACCCGACCAATTGGCGCTACTTTAACCACAGCTGCGCGCCGAACCTCGCCTTCGACGCGGACCGCTCCCTCAACGTCATCACGTCGCGCGACATCGAGAAGGGCGAGGAGCTGACGATGGACTACCGCACCTTCATGGACGCAACGATGCCGCCGTTTCAGTGCCGCTGCGGCGCGCCGTGCTGCAAGGGCATCATCGTGCTCGGCTCCGAGCTGCCCCGCAAGGGCGGCGAGCTCAACTCCGACAGCAGCACCTGCGGCAACACTACGCTTCCCATCCGCGAAGAGGACTGATTCCGGCATCACAACGCATTTTAAATAAAAGGACAGACTTAATCTTTCTGGGTGCTGCCACCGTGTCCCCTACGCCGTTTACTCCGCTGTACTCTGCAGTCCTCCGCTATCTTTTTTTTTTTTGTTTCTATCCGTTTAGTTTAACAATGCTTTCCTTTTTATAAGCTGGCAAGACTGTATCACCAAAGACACTTGCGCACAAAATATATTGCACCTCGTTACGCACTTTTTCGTTTCCTTTTCATTTTGCGGTTTGAAGTATCACACTCTTCATCTTTTTTTTTTTCCTTACCGGCTCCTTGACTCATTAGCTTTTTTTTTCCATATCTTTTCTTCTTTTTTTCTCCTTTCCTATATAACATAATATCAAAAAAAAAAAAAGAAGAGAAAACTGATTATCAAAATAATAACGACCATAGAATTTGCATAGAAGTATTATCTGTAATGGGAAATCAAGTTGGAAAAGAGGTAATCCCCATTGCAGTACCATATTATCGGACCAGGAACACGGTAAGGACAACTGCCCTCCGTAGACAGCGTGCCGAGGTATGACGCTCACTGTTGTTTACCTTCTTTCTGATTTTTCTCAACTCTTTCATTTATTTCACACTCACACACGTGCAAACTCTCGCGCACCCACACATTTCCTTTACCTCAACCCAAGAACGAAATGTTCCCTTCTCCTCCACTTGTTTGTTTCTTTTTATATCTTCGTCATTTCAACAATGCTTGTATTCCTTTTTTCTTTCCCCACTATTTCACCACAGCATTCTCTATCGTTTTTCTTCATCTGTCTGTGCATGTGTTTTTCCGCGATCACTTTCCTCTGACTTTGCTTCATCTTTGATTTTATCGCTATTACTTGCTTTTTTTTTATTGTAATAACAACACATATTGACTTTTTCTTTTTGTTGTTGTTGAATGCGATTTCTTGTCGTCCAATTCTTAGACTGGTGCGGCCTTCGAGACAAGCTCAGGTGTCTACCTCATTATGTCAAGAAGTGTGATGCCACCAATATAGATATACATATATGTGGATGCATATTTGTTAGAGCTATGATCACGTGCGCGTTGGTGCCTAGCAACAACAGCAAATTTTCCCACGCGTGCTGTAGCTAATGCTTTTCTTCTTTCATTCTCCTCTGTGCTGCACTCAACACTGTCCACTCGGTGCTCCTCTAGATAATGTCCTGTCATGTTCTTTGCACACCAAACACGTCTTCTCACTTACTTCTCCACTCCATCGATTTTTTTTTTATTCGTTGTTGTTCTCTCTCTCTCTCTCTCTTTTTTTTTTTTGTGGATGCCGGCTAAAAAGTGAAGCATCATACATACCCGTACGTTTTGCAATAATTCAACCACTCTTCTAAGAGGGCCCCACACCGGTCCAGTTTTATCATTTTTTATTAAAGCTTTTTTCCCTACCGTCACCAGTCGACTTCTGTAATGAGTGCACTGTCTATCGCGGCCAAGCAAGCACGCCGGCAGGCGTCTCTGCAGCCGCGCCTTGCCCTCCCCGCCGGCCGCACCCTTTCGCTGGAGGAAGGCCGCCGTCTTGCGAAGCTGCACAACGACGAGGAGGAGCGCCTGGCGTCGACGGCGGAGACGCTGCTGGAGGAGGCGGGCGGGTCGGCCATGGTGCTTGAGAGCGCCGTGTCGCGCCGCATCCTGCTGCACCGGCAGCGGCAGAACAAGGAGGGGAACGTGCGGGCGGCCGTCGCGTACGCGAAGCGGCTCAAGACGCTGCACCCCGTCAGCGCCGCCGAGAGCGAGAAGATCCAGGACTTGGCCAAGAAGGTCTTGCACAAGGACGACAACAGCGCCCACCACGTCCGGAAGCAGCGCCGCCACCGCGCCGAGACGGTAAAGAAGAGTGCGGCCAAAAAGAGTCGCACGAAGTAAGGACCGCTACTGTTGCTTTATTGTGCTTTTGTGCTTCTTTACTGTGTACCTCCTCATACCTTGGGTGCCGTTTCATATTTATTATTGTGCGTGTTTTTTTTTTCCTTCGATTAATTCCTTAAATATATTCCAAACAAAGACGCACTCAAAAGATATTTGTATTGAAGCTAACACGGTTTCTTTTGACCCAATCACCACAATATAGCCGTCTCCGTAGTTGTCTTACCACGCTGTTAGTATTACTGTTTCTCTTTTTATTTTTTTACTCCTTTTTTAGCTGTTGGGTTCTCGCTCATTGCAAGCACATTCACATGTATTTCGGATACGCTTTCCACTCTTCCAATGATGCCTATGTTAAACGTCATTCTGAACTCTGCCTTTCCACCCCTTCCCAACATTCCCTTGATGTGTTCAATTGATAGGTCGTAGTTAGAAAGCGACACACAATTCGCGCCTAGTGCCACACTTCTCCCTTACTTCCACTGAAACATAGGAACCACATTCACACGATCAGCTATTTTGCGAACCTTCTCGTTTTTTTTTTCTCTCTTTTCATTTTCCCGTCCATTCATTTATTGAACTCTCCCCCCCCCCTACTTTCCTCCTCTGCAGACACCGCGGTGTAGCCAAAGTGCCTTGACTCTAATCCAATACTTGCTTACTTCTGTCTTGTTGTCTTTTTTTTCTCTCACTTTCATTGCGCTTTTTTTTTTACTCTCTTCACTCTTTTATTCTGCTCTCCTTCATCCAAGTTGGCGTACCTGACCAGCTGTTTTTTTTTTTTCTTTACCACTGCCAAAAGACGGCACCTCCTTCAGTAATCCCATTCTTCTTTACCTGCACACACACACATACACAGTGACCAACCTCGTATAAAGTCGAAAAGTTAAAAATGAATCACGGCTCCGCGCTGCTCGCGTCGTGCCTTACGCTTTTTATGCTGCTGGACGATGTTTCGCTCTACAGCCTCAACGACCCCACCTTCTCGCAGAGCTACCTTGGCGCACACATGAGCAACCTCCGCTGCGCCCAGGCGGATATTAGTCACGCAGAGCTCTCCGTTATTCCCTCCTCCTTTTCCCTGAATGTGTCCGAACCGTCTTTTGTCAACTGCACCATGCAGCTCGATTTTTGGTCCTATCACGGTGACCTCGAGTTCACGGCGGAGGTGCAGCAGTCCAACGGCATTGTTATCGAGCGAACACTGAATGAAAGCGTCGACGGCAGTGGTGGACGTCTCTCCGGTTGTCTCGGCGGTCACCGCAGACGCCGCTCTGGTGCCGAGTCGAGCGGCGGCTGCTACAGCAACAGTACAGAGGTTCTCGCGTGCGATGTAGACGTCACGGTGAGCCACCTGCAGGTGAACCCACCCAGCACCGTCCTTGACGCCTTTCTTGATAGCATCCGCTCCTACTTGCAGTCGTACATCACCAGCAAGGTCTGCACCGAGGCGGTCCCCGGGCTGCAGGCGCTGCTGGCAAATCACACGGTGGAGCCTCCGTCGCCGTTGCCCGTGCCGGTCCGCGGCGCGACACCCTTGCAGGAGAGCCCCCTCTTCCGAGCGGCCCGCAACATCGCCACCGCTTTCCCACCTCTCTTCGACGTCGCTCTCAGCTTTCAGCTGGTGAGCAACAACACCGCGCGCTTCGCCATGACCTTCACAAAGGGCAAGGATCTCCACTTTGACGGCAGCGTCAACGAGCCGCGCGGGAGGAGCGGCGGGTGGCGCGACGTTCAGCTACCGCGCGAGGCGCCGCAACTGGTGTACCATATTCTGAAAACAACCCACCAGAAGATGAACCTCCTCGTTCCTCATGTGAAGAACCACTTTACGCGTGGTGATTTCCGGGCCGTCTTTCCGCCTGGGAGCGGTGTCACTGCCGACGTCAGCTTCACGGACCTGGCCTGCGTGCCGGATACCTACGCCTGCAGCGTTTCTGTCGATGGCGGGGTGTTGTTGTCAAATATTCGACTGACCGAAGACGGCGACTTGGGCGTTGTGGTGACCAACACCGTCGGGCCCAAGGTGGCGCAGCTCGCCAACGACTACATTCGTGATCTGCTGAACCACAGCAACTACGTCACCTCGGAGGGCCGTTTCAACATTCCGATGCGCGAGAAACTACAGGCCGCCACGTCCCCGTCCGCCTGGGTGGTTGTCACGTACCTGGTCGCGAGCACCGCCGTCGCCGCCGCCGCCATCCGCCGCAACGTCGACGCACACGAGCAGTGCCCCATTTTCGACGTTGCCAGCGGCGAGGCCCTCGCGAGACAGCGGCTCGTGGTGGAGGACGCGCTGCTCTGCGCCGGACTGTGTCTCTGCGGACTGGGTTTCCTGTGGTCGAACCTGACCACCGGTGCGACGCTAGTCGTCGGCGACGAGCTGGTGGTGAGCGTCTTCTCGCTGATGAGCACCGTGCGCGACCTTTGGCACGCCGGGCTCTATCCACTGTCGGTATGTGTCTTTCTCTTCAGCGGTGTTTACCCGTACGCGAAGCTGATGGCGATTCTACTCTTTACTGTGGTGCTGCACCGCCCCGACTCGGCGACGCTGCACGCCATCGACTACTTTGGCAAGTTCTCGTTCATCGACACGTTTGTGATGCTTATCATGGTTGGCGGCCTTGAGATCCGCGGCATCGCGGACGTGCACATCGGCGCCTCCTTCTACCTCTTCGCCTTCTCGACGGCAGGCTCGATAGCTCTGGGCAACGCGGCAGTGCATCTTTGGCGCGCTGGCACCAACGAACGCCACACATCCTCGCTAGAGCCGCTGTCCGATGCCGATTCTGCCGACGAGGACGGCGGCGCCGCGGTGCCACTACTGCGGATGTTAGGCGTCGTCGACGAGGACGGTGCAGTCATCGACGGGGACGAGGCGGCGGGCGACGCGGAGGAGGGGCGCGGTGACTGGCGGGCGCCGCTGCGCCGCTTCGCCCACAAGACCCTCACGTCGGAGGCGGCACACCACCTGTATCGGCTACGACGGCCGCTCGGTATGCTGCTGCTGCTGGCGCCGGCCTGGCTCTGGCCGTGCCTCACCTATACTGTCGGCGGCGTCGGGCCTCTTGTGTCGGAGCCAGAAATGGGCTACACGCTTGCCGCGCTCTCTTCTGGAGCTGGCGCTACATGCGTCATCATTACCTTTGCCACCGTCTTTGTTGCACCGTTGCTTTATGTCACGTTTCCGAAGCGGCTCAGCTTCTTGTCTTCGTGGTCGGCCTCTGATGTTCTTTTGTTGTCGTGTTTCGCAGGCCTGGTGCAGCTCAATCAGTTTATCCAATTTGTGTTAGGTCCTGGCATGGGAGACTTTTACAGCGCGAGGACGACCATGCACTGGCCGCTATTTCTTCTTCTGATCGCGGCGGGGTGGGTCTGGTACGAGGCGGCAGCAGCACTGCTGAGTTCCCTTCGGGCAAGCTCCGATACAGACGAGGAATAGACGGGACATAATTGTGCGTGTGTGCGCTCTCGCTGAGCTCATCAGTGCTGCCTCACGCTGACAATGGTTGAATTTTTTTTTCTATCCCTCGACGTACAAATGGGGCTGTCACGAGAGACACACTGAGAGAGAGAGAGAAATGCCCCTGCTGCCTAGATTCCTATTCTTGTTGATGCACTATGCTATTCTACCCCCCCCCCCCCCAAATTTTTACTCCCCTTATTGCTTCTCTACTATATATATATTTTCGATTTCATCTACAGTTTTCACTGCGATTTCATGATATATGCACCTGAATGCACATCACATTTTTTTTTTGAAACACTACAGTGCTCCGTGCGGCCTTTCAGGTGTAACTACACCACAATCACACTATCGCAGTGCTACCGCTTCGAATCATTCTGCGTGCGAGTCGGCAGTATTATTCCATTTCGCCCTTCTTGCTCTCCTTCTTTGCTTGTTTTGTGGCGTTCCGCGAAGCTATTTTCCACTTTTTCTTTTGAATCTCCCCATTGCCCCCCCCCCCTCGTATTCATCGGCTCCCCCCCCCCAATCCCCCACTCCCCTCCTTCTCATCTTTTCTTATTTTGTCACCATCAACAAAATAACAACAAGAACAACAACATAGTGTGTTGCTCCTGTGTTCTCAGCTTATGCTTATAGGCTCGTGTGTAGATTGCATGGCTAGATGAAACCTCATGTAGTCCGTTACTTAACAGAACGACACCGCGGCGTTACCGAAACCGCCACCACGGCAGAGGATATGTCGAAGCTGAGGCAACTTCAACAGTTGGCGTTCCACACAGCGTCATCTCCACAAAGGGGTACCGCCTCGGAAGAACTCACCAGAGAAACTTTCACCGGCGCGACCACAACAGCTGCACGCGAGCTTTTGAAACTGCGGCTTGCTGCACACCACGAGAACTGCCGCGCCAACGCAGCTGCACGCACTGCTTTCGAGGCATCTGAGCTGCTACTGTGGAAAACCTGGGAATGCACCGTGTTGCAGCTAGCACTGGAGGAGTGTGAGATTCGCTCTTGTTTGTGCATGGAGGAGGCTCATGAGCGGCAAGATCTCACCAGCGCGCTTGTCAGACATCAGTTCCGTGAGTATTCTAGACCCGCCGCCCTCTATCGCCCTTCACGTCACCCTCAATTTTACGAGTGACGATAACGCGCCTCTATACCACCTATTTTTTTTTTCCTCGCTGCTGTCGTTGCTTCTTCCTCCCGTTCTCTCGCACTACGTCGCTCTCTCTCTCTCTCTCCTCTCTCCCTCACCCTTACTTGTTTTCATGCACAGTCCCACTGCTCAACGAATGCTACCTTGTTGTTGCCTCTTACCTTTTCCTGGGTACCAACACTCTCTTACTCTTCACCGCTTTTCGCGCTTTTTTCTTCCCACGTTCAGAAGTTTATACTCAGTTCATTCACGTATTAGTCTCCGCACACTCCGACCTTCCTCTTACTCTCCTGATAATTCTGTTACTGTCTCACTTCAAAATGAGTGATGATTCCTCTGTATGCATTATCGAGTCGAGCGCCGAACGTGACGATGAGTTTCTCATCAAGGAGGAGGAGCGCGACGACAGTCCCGCAAGGTCTGCTGGAGTATCCGCGCCGCCGCCTACCGCGGCTCTCCACTCCCAAAAAGAAATACACGATTCATTGTTAGACACCTCCGGTCAATCGGGACTTACGACGTGTGCGTTCAAACCTATCACGGCAGAGGTCGCCACGGCAACAGAGGAACCAGTGTCACCCTCCCTGGAGATGGCGCTGTGCGCCAATCTAGAACGGCTTGCCGCGCAGGTGCGCGGTTTGGGATGCGCGAGCACTCCCGGCAGATGCGTCACAGGAACGTGTGGTACGAGTGCCAAACCCTCCGCTGCACCCTGGAAAGAAACTCTGAGGCGTATAGGACGTCTGCGTGCCAGTGACGTGCTCTCACGAGTGCCCCCTGCCAGTCCCTCCGCCGCCCTAGAAGTTCCCCGTAAGTCCGGAACAGAAGATGATGCGGTCATTGAGCAGTGCCAGGCTGGCTGCCGGCGCTGACAGATCTGCTGGAGAGCACGCAGATGGTGTGCAAGCGTGCAGCTGATGCTGACACTCTCGCCGCCGGGTCGTCACACCCTCTAAAGCTTGTCTTCCCTGCAGCTGACGCGGCAATTACCCCACTGTTCACTCATCTGACGGCGCCACCGACGTTGGGCCAAAAACGGCCGCGTGGTCCAGATGACGTGTCCGCTGACTCCGCCGACGCAGCGGAGTTGCGCAGATCGGAGACGCGAATGCGGGCGGAAATGGGAGTCGTTGACATGATCCTGAAGCGGGAAGGCGCGCAAGACATACTGGAGGTGTACACGGAGCTGTGCCGTCTCCGCCGTGAGCGCGCCTCCTCTGCTGTTGCGTCAGCCTCAGCGGCCCAGCGCCGCAGCGCGACCCAGACGTCGCTCTTCCTCGAGTACGCGCAGGTGACGCGCCAGCAGCTGTCGCTCCTCTCCGCTGATGTGGCGCGGGAGTGCCGCGAGGGACGTGCGTCGGTGGAGGCGGCGCAGGCTTCCCTCGATGACCTGGCTGGTAAACGTCGCGAGCTGGCCGCCCTAATGAGGGAGCAAGATACTGACACGCAGGCACCGCCAGTGACGACAAACATCCGCGGTGACGTAGCCACGTCGGTCGCCACGCATCGTGTGGAGCGTGCCGCCGACTACTTTGAAGGCTCGGCGGGCGAGCGGATGGTGCAGGCACTCCGCGCCGAGCGGGCCGTGTCCGCCGAGCTGCGCCAACAGCTGCAAGATCTCCAAGCGCGACATGAAGAGCTCGCGGGACGGTACCGCGCGGCCTGCGCGGCGGAGCACACGCAGACTGTTCACATCCCTGAAGCGGTCCTGCGACAGCTTGTCCGCGAGCGGGACGCGGTCCTGGGAGCCCTCGACCTCGAGCTGAAGCAGCTCTCCGCCGACGCGCTCCGCCTGCGACACAGCGCAACTGCAGCGGAGTTTAGCGTCCCGCTGCCAGGCAAAGGCGATGCTGATGAGCGCCAGCTTCAGGTGAGAGCACTGGCCCGCGCCATGTTGGGCGAAGAGGACTCCACGTGCACCACCTCCGCTGCCGCAGCAGGAGCCACTGATTCCGCTGAGGTGAGTGCCACTAATCCGCTTGTTTCTGAAGCGACGCCCCTACAAGAGGAAGTCCCTGTCACTGCCGCCGTGGGTATCACGACACCAGACGACGACCCCGTGGACCGGCCGTTGGCTTTGCCCGCCGCTTCGGAGCTTCCACCCACACCTTCTTCGACTGACGACGCCGGCGATGTCGACACTCCCACGGAGGTGGATAGTGATGCGGAGGGTGACGACACTGAAAACGATCGATAAACTGTTACGGAATTTGCTGATTGGTGTACAAATTGCAAGTATCGGGGTAAGCGTAGATGATAATTTTGAAAAGTTAAAGAATTATCTTGACTTATGTTTTCTTCTCTTTCTCTCTCTCCCTTTCTTGTGTGTGTGTGTACGTGAGTGAGTGAGAGAGTGTGTCTCTGCGTTGTGCTCTCTGGTCGTTCCGTCAACGCAACGAGCCTCGCACGTTGTATTACAGTGCTGCCATTATGTTTCGCTACTTCGTGAAGTCCTCCCGCCCCCCTCCTCCGACTTTCAGTTGCTGAACACACATGTGCGTCTGTGCGTATTGGTGAACCCTCACTTTCGTTCACTGCTTCCGAAATGCTTTATCAAGGCTCTCCTTCATGTGGTCCTCCTCATTACTCATGCTTATGTCTTAACCAAGGAAACCAGACACACAGCGGTAAAGATTCTCGTGGCACATTCGATCGCTCTTGGAGATTTAGATGGAAGACTGTGAGACTCGATCATTGTGCCCAGAGAAAAGGTAGAGTGGTTTAACAACAACAACATCAAGAGTATCTGCTTTAGTGTAGTATCCCCCCCCCTCCCCACCGCCTCCACCGCGTTTCTTGTTCAACCGATGCGAGTTCTTATCGTTGGTGCTGGTCTGTCCGGCCTGTCTCTGGCTTCGTTTCTTCGCCGCGTGAACATTGATTGCGTCGTGCTGGAGCAGGCACCGTTTCTGCAAGCGAACTACGTGACCCCGTACACCCTCTTCGCCAATGCGCTGAGCTGCTTCAAAGCTTTTGATGTCGAGTACGTCTTCTCAGAGGCGGGCGCTGCGTTGGAGCCGCACTTTGGGATTCAAAATAGCCGCGGTGACTGGCTGCTGAAGATTCGCAACCGCAACGTGCGCCTCAACGCGATGCGCGCGGAGGACGTGATCCCGTCGAGCACCGCGCCTGCGGCTAACAGCAACTCGATCGTGTCGCAGCGACTGGCAGAGTCTGTGAAAGTGTCGATGGGTTCTGTGCCGCTACGCACAACGCTGCCGGCGCTGCGTGTGCGGGAGACGCTGCGGGGCCACATTCCCGAGATCAAGTTCGGCTGCCGAGTGGTAGACCTGGCGCCGCACACTGGCGTCAAGGGCGGTGTTTACGCGCGCCTGGAGGATGGCAGCACCGAGTGGGGTGATGTTGTGGTCGGCGCCGACGGTATGCACAGCACGATCCGCCACATTCTGTATCCCGATGAGCGCTGCCTGACCAGCACGCGCAGCCTCGGCATGACACACGTCGACGGCTTCACCGACGTCGCCCGGCCGCCCGAGGGACTCGACACCGCCATCGAAATGTGGGGCGACGGCTGCAAGGTTGAGCTGTTCCCCCTGCACACCTTCGGCGAGTCGCGCGTTGCCTTCTCCGCGACGCTGTTCCGACAGCCGACGGAGCTGCTCGACCTATCTGGCGCGGTGGACGCGGAGGCGGTGCTACGACAGATGCGCGGTCTGCTGCGCCGCGAGTTTGCCGGTTTTGGACGCGGCGTCCCCGAACTGCTTGGTGCCGCCTCGGTGGCGATTCCGGTCGAGGCGCTGGAGGTGCCGGTGATGCCGCGGTGGTTTAACCGGAGGGCGGTGCTGCTGGGGGAGGCCGCCCACGGCTCGCTGCCGTCTTTCCTCGCGCAGGATGCGTCGCTGTGCGTGGAGGACGCGGCGCTGCTGGCGACGGCGCTGCTCGACGTGCCGCTGCACCGCGACAGCGGCTACGAGTACGCTTTCCGCCAGTACGAGTCCGTGCGCCGCGACCGCGTCGAGCGCTACATCCGCCAGTCCCGCCGCGCGCGGAATTTCACGGCGACACCGCACACGGCGCTGCGGGACGGGCTGCTACGGGCGGTACCGGGTCCAGCCGTCACCCTCCTCCAGCGCTGGCTGTCGCACTGGAACTACAGCGCGCAGCAGCTGGAGATCGACCCCAAAATTAAGATGGAAACGGCGTTCCGCTAACGAACCTCTGTGCGCGGCTGATGACATGCTGCTAATCCTTCAATATCATCCTTTCTTTTTCTTTATACAGAGAGAGAGAGAGAGAGAAAGATATTTACCACCACTCTACTACTGCTCACGTAGCTTCCCCTACGATTCAGTGAATATTTCTTCCCAGGTGTCACCACATTGGCCTAAAAAGGCAAAGGAAGACTCCCTATGAACTTTACAGGTCCGAATGAGTGCCATGTTTTTCTTTTTTTGCTATGGAACATACGCTCTATAAGAGAACCTCACACCACTGGCGCCTGGGTTATTATCATTTTTTTTTCCTGCTTCTGCTGGGCCTGCTCCTTGTTGTCTTCGTGCTCTGTACAACAAGACTGGACTATCCATGAGTTTTGCTGAGTTCCTTTCACCTCCACTGCTTCCTTCCCACTTTTACACTAGGAAAAAAAAAAAGGGCCTCCTAGTCTAAAATTCAGAAAAAAAGAAATACGTTTATACTTGCCTTCCACTACCGGAAATTCGGGTTGCCCAGTCACCCCCCGTGGTGCTCGAAAAGAAGAATAAAATCGCTGAACCCACTCTAATGGACGAATACCACTACGAGGAGGTCCAGCTGGCAGATATGCTGGTCGAGGACGACTACCTCCGCTTCCCCTGCCCCTGCGGCGACCTCTTCGAGCTCGCGATCGCCGACTTTCTGGCGGGCAGCGACGTGGCGCAGTGCCCGACGTGCTCGCTCACCATCAAGGTTCTCTTCTCCTCCGAGCAGCGGGCCGAATTCATCAAGCAGCTCCCCGGAGGCGACCAGTACGCTGTTGCCGCCTGAGCGGCCCGACGGTCCGTCTCTCGCTACCCTTTCTCACTACGGCACAGTGTACTGTGGTACGGAATGTGAAGAGGCGTGCGTGCTGAAGTGCTTCTACTACTTTATCTTTTTTCTCTTCGCTTTCCTCACTATATGACGCTAACTGCTTTTTTCACTTCTCCCACCCCCATCCCTTTTGCTTGCTTTCTTTTTCTGTCATCAAGTACTTAACAAGAACGACTCTCCTCCTCTTTAATCATTCGTATAATATTTGTTTGCTCATACTCTCCTAGCCTACGTGGCTGTTTTGTAATTTTTCATATTTAATAAAATGCTTTTCCTCATATTCCAGCAAGCTATATATATATTTATAAAAACCAACCACTTTCGCTACTGAGAGAGACGGCTCAAAAAATATATACACTATGCTCCTCACTCCTCTTGTGTGTGTGTGTGTGTGTGTGGCGCTGTGTGCCTGTGCGTGTATCTTCCTTAACTTCTGTCCTTCACCAGTAAGACGGCATGCAGTAGGAGCTGATGAGCGCAGCGGGGCAATTTGTCCCCGCAGTGATTTTTTCTCACGAATACACGTGTCTATAAAGAAAACAAATAATAATGAAGGCATTAACTCGTGTTCCTTCCCCCCTCCCCCCTTCAACCACCTTGCCCCCTCTCAAAATGGCAAACTGCCCGATTTGCATTTGAGTGCTGTATTTAATATATTTCGCTAGTACCATCTCACATACAACACTAATTACATCGGTTCCAGTATACCGATTTGTGAACCATTTCGCGGCTAACCCCAGTTCGAAAAGAAAAAGGTTAGCAGGATAATGCTGCGTTTCCGACTACTTGCGCCGTGCGCGGCGACGGTGTGCGGCGGGTGGTCTGTTCGCTGCCTCTCCATTAGCAATGACGCGCGCGAGACACTGACCAAGCACCTCTCATCAGTGAAGGAGGAGAGCAAGAGCCAGGGCCTCGACCTGGCGGACATGAGCGACACGATGAAGGTTGCCGCGCACTCACTGCAGGATGCGGTGCGCAAGAGCGACATCAGCGACGCGCAGTTCAAGGGCAAAATGACGACCCTCTCCGCCTCCCTCAAGGTGTACAACACGCGTCTGGCCAATCTGCAGAATGAGGCGCGCTCACTCCAGGCCGACGTGAACGGTCTGCTGAAGCTGCTGTGGGGCACTGAGAACCCCCAGGGCGCCTCATTCTCGTCCCCACCGAACCCGGCCGGCGACAGCAGCGACCCCGAGGGCTTCGCCGTCGACCCCCCGCCGATAGCGAAGATCCTGGAGCAGGAGCCGCAGCCGGGCGTCGCGGAGCCGAAGGTGGAGAAGGTCGAGGCGGAGCGGGTCGACGCGAGCGCTGCGGCGACCGCCTCCAAGGAGAAGCAAGAGACGGTGGCGGCGGAGGAGATCGAGATTGAGACGATCGAGATCGAGACCGACGACGAGCCCGCTGCTTCTGCCAGTGCTTCGTCCGGGCAGCAGCAGACGGCCGACGCGGTCGACGAGATGAAGATTACCGACATGACGCGTGAGCTGTATGAGCAGGGCATCAATTTTCTCGGACTGTCTCGACGCCAAGTCGCTGCGGCAGCGCTTCCGTGATTATAAGAGCGGCCGCGTCTCGCCGGGCACCATGGCAGGCGGTGCGCGCGCGAGCAGCACCGCCGCTCCCAACACGGAGCAGCCGCGCATGCCGCAGCGCTCCCACGCGTCCCCGCAGCAGCAGCAGCAGCAGCAGAGCTATCAGCAGCCTCCGCCCAACACCGGCGCCTCCGGCCTCACGCAGGACCCGTACCCCAACGCGCACCGCAAGATGATCGACCCAATGAAGTGTGTGTGGCAGGTGAAGCAGGAGTTGGCCATCGAGAAGGGCATTGACCCCACCACGGTGGATCTCTGGAGCGGCAAGGTGAAGCTGGAAGATCAGAAGCGCCTGTACGACTATCCCTCCATCCAGAGCTATCCGATCGAGGTGCGCCAGAAGGGCGACATCCCGTACTAGTGTACTTGGGCGTTTTTCTCCCGTTTTAATTGTTGTTTCTGCTCTCTCTCTCTCACTCTCTCCTATCGTATATATTCCATCTTCTCCTTGTTCTGTAACGCACTACACAGACACGCATACATGTGTCCCTCACCGTTTCAATCTTTCTAGAAGAAGCGCGTATGTGTGAAAAACAAAATAAGAATACTTGTAATAAAGTCTCATTGTAAGGTGTTCAGGGGTGGAAATGGGATTCAACTCGTATTAAATAGTGATGTAGCTGTAACTCATCCACATTCGTTCCTGCCCTAATTAGCTATCTTTAACGATCAACCCTCTCCTTTTCCCTTCCACATGCATGTCTCGACATTCTTTTTTATTATTACTATTCACTTGTTCTTTTTACCGCTTTTAATAATTACATCTACTACTATTATTCACAGGGCACTACCGCTTTCTCTTCTTCCTACGTTCACTCTTCGCAGAAATGACAGCTCACTAAGAGTGGAAAACATCGTGTAAGCGATGTCATAAAAACTGGTTCTTGTGACTTCACTGCACAACTGTCTACAACAATGCCTAAGTTGACTTCGTGACTATGCCATCCTTTGCATGCTTGCTTTCACTGCTATGCGTTTCGCAAAGTATGGATACACACACACACACGCACATATCAGTGATGTGCCAGTGGTGCTGTGATGTGACACAATGTCTTTTTTTTTTTTTCGAGTGTGCGTAGGAAAGGCGGCTCTCTTTCACCATGCAATGCAAGCCTACAGCGGTGACTCTGCACTTCGTATGCGTTCCCACCTTTTCACTCACCTACTCATATTTTTCTCACCAACGTACCGCTGGACACGAAATATCTTTAGGAAACAACAACAAAAAAGGTGAATCACTCTGCTCCCTGTTCTCTCTCTCTCCCCCCCCCACACACACACACACATTAAACTAAAAGGAAATGCCCGAAACCGCAGACACGTTTGACCACCAGAAGCTGGCAAGTCACAGCGGTCGCGTAAAGGAGCCGCTCGTTTTGACATCTACAAAAGGCAAGCATGTGAAAGGGAACTTGCAAGGATTCCGGTTCGCTTGCGCGGCACCGCCATCCTCCTCTGCGGCCCTCTCGTCGTCCCAGCGACCCACTGGTTCTAGCAGTGGTACTCTGTCTGGAGCGGGCCGGAAGAGAAGAAGGGATTTGTGAGGCAGTATGTGTAGACAGCTCGTGCTCACTAACGTGCAATAGACGTACATCGTACATCGTGCCGTGTGTCTGCTGCTCTTCTTCTTTCCTCCCTCCCTCATTCACCCCCTCTCATTCCCTCTGTTTCCTCTCGATGCGATCCTAACCCTTCCCCCTACAACTGATCCCTTTCTGTCTTCTATGTGCCACGACTCAAGGGTTAGCCTTTTTTCTTTCTTGTGTACCGTAGTTACTGTTTTCAACCGCCCCAGTAAGTGCGGTTTCTGAGATTTGTTGTATGCCGCTAATTGACACTGTATTCCTTCATTCGTTTCATCGCACTCCCTCACTTCTCTCTCTCTCTCAAGTAACGTATTATTAGCTGCTTTTTTGTTGTTTGTTTCTGTCCCTTATCTTTCTTATTTGTTGCTCTTATCGGAACATACGATTTCATATATAATATTGAGTAAAAAAAAAAAAGGTGGCAAGCAACTTCTTATTCATCAGTCGTAGTGACATAAAAGTTTTAATATTAAAAATATTTAAAAGGAATCCAATAATTGGCGACAGAACTGATCCCTGTTGCGGACACACGCGTGTTTCAAGCCAACTCGGTGTCTCGAAGCCAAAATATCGATCAAACATATATAATAGTTAAGAGGCAGTGGAGGTATTGCCACAGCGAACCTCTAGACGCAACGCGCAAGATACTCTCTGTTGACGAGGTCTCTCTCTTTCTCCTTCTCTGTCTGTCTCTATTTTTTATTTTTCTTTCTGTTTTTCTCTACCTCGCTGTCCGTCTTGTTTTGACTCTCTCGCTTCCTGTTACTCTTTTGTTTTTCTGTCACTCCTCAACTCTCACGTACAGCTTTGCAGCTTATAGCTTTTCTTAGCTGTTTTCGTCATGCCGGAGCAGATCAGCTTTCAGCAGCTGGCGGAGCGGCATCGCGAGGTGATGCAATACCTTGGAGTGACCGTCAATGAGAGCACTGTAGATGTGGCACTCATGCAAATGATGTCGGCACTCGGAGAGCTATCCACCCTGTGTTTCCGCAACGCGACATCGCTGTCACCGTTTGAACGCAGCGAGGTCGCTGGCGTTCTCGGTCGTTTGGCTGTCTCGCTCTCCGCTGTAGGCGAGGCCTTCGAGGTTCCCATCGGCTCCGCCGCGCTGCAGGCCCTGGACGACCAGCTCAAGCAGGTGGGTGGCGCCGCGCGCCCAGCGCAGGCCGGCCCCCAGCGCAGGCCGGGCCCCCAGCGCCTCCTCCGCAGCTGCAGCAGCTGCAGCAACAGCAGCAGAAGCAGCAACAACAGGCGGATGTGGAGAGCTTCTTCAACTACCTTGACCAACTCGCGTCGGAACCCAGGGCGAGCTTCGAGCAGGCGCAGCTGCGTTGGGTCGCTCCCGCGGCGGACGGGAAGCTGGAGGAGATCATCCCTAACGGCGCCCGCACGCCGGTGCGGTACGAGGACTTCCCCCGCTTTCTACAGCTCGCGGAGCGCTACCGACCAGCCAGCACGAGCACCAGCGGTGCCCGAGTGCGCGGCTCCAGCTTCGAGCCCTCCGTGTCACCGCCGGCGTCTGCCCCCGCCCCTGTTGCTGCGCCTGCAGCGAACGTCGTCAACCAGATGCAGTCGGCGATCGTGACAAAAGCACCGGGCTACGACCCCGACCGCGAGGCGCAGATGTTCTCGCCGACGCACTTTGCTGCGGGCCTCTTCAGCCCCATGGCGCGTCCGACGGAGTATCTCCCCAGCGAGGTGCGCCCGCCCACCGCCATCGCCGCGGCACCGAGCGCCGGCCCCCTCCCCGCCGCCTTCGCGCGTGCCGCCCCCGTGCCTCCGCCCAAAGCGCCGTCGCAGCCCCCGGCGCCGGACCATCTCTCGCCGATCGGCGCCGGCCTCAGCACTCTCGAAACCATCGACAAGGACTTCAACCAGGCGGTGGAGCTACTGCAGACGGGGCAGGTGAGTGGGCAGCAGGTGGCGCAGCTCGGCCTCACCTTCAGCGTCCCCGACGGCCGCGGCGTGGTGGAGCTCGTCAAGGACGGCCTGCAGGTTCACGTCACCGCCGCCAACGTCGACGAATTTCTGCGACTCGTGCGCGAGTACCACCAGCAGCCCCGCGCCGCAGTGCCACAGAATCGCGTGCACCGCACTATGAGCGTGCGGCGTTTCGAGGTCCCGGAGGCGCGGGAGCCGCCGCAGCAGGCTGCCGACAGTTTCAGCCCCACCCACTTCACCCACGGCCTCTTCGCACCATTTGAAAAGAAGACGGCCTACTACGTTGACTGTGACGAGAGTGACAAGACCCTCCCGCCGTTTTTGCGTCAGTCGAGCCAACAGCAACAGCAGCAGCAACAGCAGCAACCCACGGCGCAACAGCAGCCGCAGCGGCAGTCCACGGTGAGTCAGCGCCACATGTACCTGGACGCTGTGCAGTCCAGCGACATGACATCCCTCAAGCGCATACTGCAAGAGGTGCGCCAGGACCCCAACGCGCTGTCCACGTACGGCGTCACGTACTGCGTGCCCAGCACTCTCGAGCCCACCTCCACAGTTGAGGAGCGGCGCTCTGGCATGCACGCCCTTTTTCCCGGCTCCGCATCCATGGAGGTGACACCCGATCAGCAGAACGTTTTTCTTGCTCTTGTTCGTCAGTACTTTCCTGATGTTTTGCCGTAGTTCTTTCATTTGGCCATCCCTTCGTTTCCTCTCCAAATAACGTATGCTGCTTGGTTTACGTTTTCTCATGAAAATTCTTCCGGTTCTTTGTGTTTCCATCTCTCTTCGCCAGTTTCTTTCTTTTTTTTTCCTCAAGGAAACAAAAGCATCATCTTCTCTTTTTGTTAGTGTGCCAAATTCTGCGGAGCTTCTGACGTATTTTATCACTACCACAACAGTGCTGCTGCTGTCACGCCTTCAAAATAAAAAAATAATAATAATGAAGAAGAAGAAGAAGCAGTAGAAGAAAAAGAAGAAGAATAGAAAAATAATAGAAGAATAATAGGAGATGACGACAACGACCAGGTTGAAAAAGAGTTTGAGACAGAGAGAGAGAGAGAGAGAGAGAGAGCATTATTTCGTGTGAGGTAAGAGGAGGAGGATGTATGTGCAACAGGCTATTCTTTAGTCGCTTACGCGTTTCTCGTTGTCCTGGAATCGCTGATCTGTTTACTAATAATTTTCTCTAACTTGTGTATCTTCTAGCGCATTGGCGCATTCCACCTTTATTTTTTTTTCTCCTCACTATCCCCCCAGCGTCTTCCAACCGTTACATCAAAAAAATTAATCCTGCCCAGAGCTCTCTCTCTAAAATGCTTGTTCGTACCACAAGTTGGGCAGTAAATACAATCATAACTATAATAATACTTTTGTTTGTTTGTTTGTTTGTTCGTTTGCATACGTATTCATTCATCGTTAGAATGATTCTTATGTTGCGCTCCCCCGGCAAATTGTTAGCCGCTCATTTGCTGCTCAGTGTGTTTTGTTCTAGCACAGACTTGTTATCTGTCTTCTGGCTTATTTCCTCTCATTAGATTCTAGTGTTTTTCCGATCTGCTTATCACTCGTTGTCTAATCGCGCATGTGTTCTGTTGCTTCCCACTTCTCTGCACTGTCACTGCCCGTTTCCTCTCTCGCACCTTCACTCACTCTCAATATCTGCCTTGTTTGCGTTGATTCACGCCCCCTCCCCTCCCCCTCTTTCGCGCGCGCACCACCATTGGCAGAATAAGTTTTCTAACCTCGAGATAGTTTTTGTTTTTCACACATCGAAGATTCTGTCTGCGCTTGTTCCTCCCCCCTCCCTGCTTTCTTTCACACAGTTTTCTCGGCAGGACTAGATTCAGGAATATTGCAGCAGTCTTCAAACCATTAGATTTAACCGTCATCCTCCCCCCCAAAAAAAAAAAAAGAAATCCACCTCATCAGTGCTCTTCCAGCAGCGCGAACAGATTGAAGATTCTTTTATTGTTATTTTTCTTTTCTAGATTCCCAGGTGTACACACCTAACACAATTCAGTGTCACCAAGCACACCAGCGCGTCGAGTCGGCACACTTGTCCTCACCTTCTCACAGCGTAACCACATGGCGACTCTCGACTCGGGAAGTCTCTGGCTGCAAGGCAGCGTCACGATGGAAGACCCTCTTCCCAACTGCGACGAGAATGCTGTGGTGCCCACACCTCCTCAGAACCACCCGGAGGCACCTGAGAAGGCTGCGCACGACAAGGAGAACGTGCTTCGCGTGCGCGACGCCGCGAGTGCTAACATCGCGCCTACGAAGAAGCCGTCCGCGACGGTCCCCAATATGCTTCCTCCCGACGCGGCGCCGCCGCCGCCCCCGGAGATGGAGCTGACCAAGATGGTGCTCGACACCAGCGCGCTCTCCAACTCGGCGCACCGCCCATCAGCGCGTCAGTTCTCGGCGCGCATGTCCATGACAAGCGCCAACTTTGTGAGCGCACAAGAGTATGACGAGCTGCGCGCCCGCTTTACGCAGGCCAAGCGCGACGCCATCCGCAATTCCGATGTGCAGCGCGACTTGGAGTATGCGCGGTTCGAAAATGCCCAGATCAAAGGTGAGCTGGAGACTCTGCAGGCCGCATACAAGAAGCTAAAGGAGAGCAACGAGACCGCCATCAGCGCCGCCGACCACGAGCGTAAGGCGCGCGTCGCTGCCGAGACGCTGCTGCAGGAGGAGACCGACCGACGCCACAAGGAGACAGGCTTCCTGCGCACCCAGCTCGAGGAAGCGCGGGCCGAGGCCGCGCAGCGCCTGCTGGATCTCGCACAGGAGCAAGACGTGGAGCAGCAGACGCGCATCCAGAAGCTGCGCGACGAGCTGGGCGAGGCCGCCTGCCGCATCGAGGCGCTGCAGAACGAGGCCGAGGAGCTCCGCGCGGCCGGCGACGCCATGAGCACCACTGTGCGCGAGGCCAACGAGCGCTGCGAGGCGGCCGAGGCCGTCGCGGACGATCTGCGCCGCCAGATTGCCCAGCGCGACGCGGACCTGGCCACCCGCGATAAGCGGTTGCAGGAGCAGCAGGAGGAACGCGAGGGTGCTCTGCGCGCGCAGCTGCAACAGGCGGAGGAGCGTCTGCGCGAGGCGCGCGCCGAGCGTGCCGCCCGCTCCAAGGAGCATGAAGAGGAGGTGGCCCAGGTGCGCGAGCAGCTGCTCAAGGCGTCCGGCGAGTGCAGCGAGCTGCGCCAGCAACTGCAAGCGCGCGACGCGGCAGTGCAGCAGATGGCGTACGACCACAAGCGAGAGCTGCGCCGGCTGGCCGAGGAGCACCGTATCGTGCTGCGCGAGAAAGAGACGGAGGTGGAGGGTACTCTCAAGGAGGCCGCCGACGCCCGCGCCGCCGCGCAGGAGGAGGCCATGCGTCTGCGCAAACAGGTCGCGCAGGTCTCCGAGGAGCTGTCCACCATCACCGGCGTCCTGGCGCAGCGTGAGCGCGAACTGGCCAGTAGCCAACGCGAGGCGCACACGCTTCGGGACGAGAACGACCGCCTTGTGCAGCAGCACGAGCAGCTGCACTCCGAGACGCAGGAGACCGCCGGGCTTGTGGAGGACTACGAGGAGCGCCTGCAGCGTCTGCAGCGCGAGAAGGAGGAGATGGAGAACCAGTACGCCGACGACATGACGGCCGAGAAGGCGCGCAGCCTGAGCCTCACCAATCGTCTCAAGGAGATCCAGGCCGACTTCAGCGCCACACGTAAGGAGCTGCTGGAGCTCACCGAGCGCACCGACGAACAGCTGGCGCAGCTGCGTAGCCAGACGGCAGCCCTCACAGACGAACGCAGCCGCCTCACCGCCGCCCTCGCCGACCACCAGCGCGACAAGGCGCAGCTCGCCGAGACGACAGCCCTACTGGAGGCGGAGCGCGCACGTACGGCGGCGCTCACTACCGATCTGCAGGCGGCGCTGGACCGCAACACCGCACTCGAGACGCGCGTGGACGAGGAGCTGCGGCGCCACATCGCCTCAGCGCGCTCCCCGCAGCCGCATCAGCGCCCCCTCTCCCTGTACGCGGCGTCGGTCTCGCCGAGGCCCGGCTCCGCGTCTGCCCGCCCCGCGCGCGCGGTGTCGTCGGCGTCGCCGTCGACCTCCGCTCCGGCCCACCAGCACTCCGTCTCCCCGCGCGCACTCAAGCGCGCCCGCACCGAGGACGCCCGCGTCTTCAGCGTGTCCGGCTTCTCCGGCAATGAGCTGCTCGACAAGATCAAGGAGCTGCCCAGCGTCGGCGTCGTTGAGTGCGTCTCAGACAAACCCGTCCCCGCCAACCTGACGCACATGGTCACGAGTGGCAGCGTCACCCTCAAGGTGCTCTCCGCCGCCGCGCGCGGCTGCTGGATCGTCACGGAGGCGTATGTGCTCGATTCCGTTGCAGCGGGCCGGTGGCTGGATGAGGCCCAGTACGGCTTCCAGCACGCCGTTCTCCCTTTTGCGCACAAGCGCCTCTTCTTCACCGAGGCGTTCATGGCCAGCCGCCGCGGCGACATGTCGCGCGCCCTGCTGGAGCAGGCCGGTATCGCGGGGGTCGTGGACACTGCCGACGAGGCCGACTGCGTGCTGTGCACTAATGCCGAGCTGGACAATTACGGAGAGCGCGGCGTGACGTGGACGCGTCTCATTCAGATTTTGTACCCCCACAAACTGAACTAGGGTAGTGTTGTCGTTAGATCGGAAGAAATATAAGAGAGGTGAGAAAATAATGAAGGTGTACTAGAAGAAGTTTCGCAAACTCCCCTCTTCCACACAAAAAATAATAAGAAAAAAGAAGCTAATCAGTAGTGTCTGTTTTTCTCGTTCACTCAACCCTCATCATCACATTTGGCCTCTCCTCTCTTTAAAAGAAAAAAATAAGAGGTCCTATCATTTATATCTATAGATAAGCATTTATTGAAAGAAAACGGGGCGGAGGTGGCTTTCAACAAATTACAGCACAAGCACACCACATACCTCTGCTCTGTTGCCGCTACACGGGCAACACTGATTTCGCACTAGAGATTTTGGCACTCCAAGTATCACCAATCTATCTCATCTTTTTGTTTTCTTTTGTATCTCTCGGTGTTTTTATTCTTCCCCACTCCTATCAGAAGAATGTAGGCTTTCTCACTCGTCACCCTCCTTGTGTTTACGAGTGCCTGCCCTTATTCCTTTAAAAGCATAAAAAATAAATATTTCTCTGGAAGCTGAGGCGAAGTGATGTAGACAATCAAGCCAATCTTCTGCTTCATTTTCTATATTCTTCCGCATTTTTTTTCTTTTTTAGATCTTTAGATACTTTTTTCAACTACTACTACTACTTGTCGTCACTTATCCCATTTTTTTTTTTTTTGGTTGTCTTCTCCTCCACGCGTCTTCGATCCACATAATCACTCACTCTTTTCTCGATGTTGTTGATATCGTTGCAGCGGCTGTGTTTTTGATTCTTGACTTGTTTCTGTGAACGGAGCCGAATGCCTCGTCACAGTTTATCGTGCTGAAGCAAACCACATCAACAGGCTTCAATTATGAAACAGCAGAGAAGAAAAAAGTACAGAAATACATAAATGCGAAAGTGCTCTCCAAGTACTGTCGACATGATCATATGGAGAAAAACAAAAGGTTCATAATCGACTGACTTTGCTTGAAACACCACGGAAAATAATAATAAAAAAAGGACACAACACCATCATGTATTGCCCCCGCCCCATTCATATTCTTTTGTTTCCTTTCATTTGTTTATTTCGCTTCTTCTTCTTTTTTTCGAAACAATTGAAAAATATAAAATGGTAACCGTCATTCGTCATCAGGTACTTGTATGTCTTAACCACTATTGTTATTTTGAACAACGGCGGTGCTCGACGGAAAGAGCTGAACATTAACAGACTATGTGCTAGACGGTATTATCACTCCTCATGTGCTGATAGGCAACGGTTAAGTCTATCGAGTCAGGTGGTCTTGTCCTGTGCTATTTAAAAAGAAACAGCTAAATTTCCTACCATACATTTTTTTTTACCTTTTTGAATGACGTGACTCTCCGCATTCTCTTGTCCGCTTCTCCTCTCTTCGCCGACGTTCTCCGCAATAGCCTTCTCCCATCTCTCTCCATGTCCATTTGCAGTGCACAACACTTTCCCCTTTCTTCCTTTTTGTTGGTTTTCAAGAGTCTCCTGCACTACCACATTTTACAGAAGTTATTTTTACCTTTTTTTTTTGATTTTTTTTGCAGATTAAGTCCTTCAATCGAAAACTACAACAAGTAGGATGGATGTTGTCCAAGCTGGCTGTGCCACCGCCTTTTTCATTGGTACCTTTTATGCGTGGCCTTGCGAGTTTCGCTTCGCCAAATGCGTAGTTCTGAATCTGGACACTGCCGTTGAAGGCAAG
Source organism: Kentomonas sorsogonicus (assembly GCA_030347455.1). Classification (NCBI taxonomy): domain Eukaryota; phylum Euglenozoa; class Kinetoplastea; order Trypanosomatida; family Trypanosomatidae; genus Kentomonas; species Kentomonas sorsogonicus. Next base: position 39,256 of record JAQOSZ010000024.1, on the reverse strand, counting down.
GACAGTGAGGGGCGTCCAGTGTTCATCGACACGCACAGCTCCGCGTGTATTACACGGCGACTCGTCTCTTTTGTTTCTGTAGTAGCCCTGTCCGCTGGATATACATTGGCGCGCGCGCACCAGAGAGACACCGTGCCAACAGAATCTGCGGCGCCTCTCTCTTTCAGTCTTGCTATCAATGGCGACGTTGCGCGGTGTACACTATCTACTGCTGCCCTGTTTCTTGGTCCTTTTTTTGAAGAGGGATTTGGGAACTTCTTCATTCCCACAGACGCGGACGACCGCATGTGTTTCGCTCGTAACTTTATCGTGTGCCCACTGGGTGAGGAACTGTTCTATCGAGGGGTGCTGTACGACCTGCTGCGGTCGCGCTCCGATACCGGGCAGATTCTACTGAGCTCGCTGCTCTTTTCGCTGTCGCATCTGCACCATGTCTTCTTCTACACGGCCCGCGAGTACCGCTCCTTGCTCCGATTTTCTGGATACTCCCGTGTTCAAGAGTGTGAAGGGGAAGAGGAGGACACACGGGACTCTGGCGATGACAACCGCCAACACACTCGTGAAGAGGAGGCAAGACAGAGAGCGTGCCTACGCCGCCGTGCGTGGGTCTCAGGAGCAAAGACAATATGCTGTACTGCCGTGGTATCCTACGTCTTTGGCATTCTCAGTGGAGTCTACTACCTTCGCGTGTGCAAACGTAACATTGTCGCTGTGGCGGCGACCCACACGCTGTGCAATTTATTCGGCCCGCCCCCGTTCGCGTTCATGAGTGCAGACTTCGGCTCACCTGCGCGGCGCGCCGTGAGTGCGGCCACATACTGCGCAGGAATTGCTATCTGGGTATGGTGTGTTAGACGATCTGCGTCCTCTCGCCTGTGAGAGAGAGAGGGGACACAAACACACCAGAGTATGAGAACGGACAGAAGGGTTTGCACACGAAAAGGGGGTAAAGAAAACGACAGCGTAGCCAGCTCCGCTTCACAGCCGCTCGGTTCAGAACACTGCGTATTGTGCCTGTTCAGGCCGCATTTTTCATCTCACTTTTTTTCTAGAATGATGAATTTTTTTGTTGTTGAATAGGTCTTAAGCATTGTGACGCATCTGCGCGTGCCATAGCGGCGGTACTTTATATCTAATTTGGGTGTGATGAACTGCAAAAAAAAAAAAAAAAAAATCACACACAAAGAAGTCACTTGTTCGTTTCATTCTTGCAAACGCCTGTTGCTGATCTACACAACTTTTTCGTTGCCTTTACTACTCTCGGGCACCACTATTCACATCCTGTTATAGGCTTTCCTATATCAGCACTTCTGAAAAGAAATCATTTAAAAAAAAAGACGAAACAAAAAGTGCAGCATGACGTCCACAGTGTTCAAACCGGATGTGGTCGTGTGCGACAGCGCGGCTGAAATGTGTGCCAAAGGCTACGAGGTGCTCACTGGCATCATCGACCGCAGCGCGACGCCTGTCTCAGTGGGGCTGTCTGGAGGGTCGACACCCAAGGCCCTATACGAGATGCTGCACGACAGGTATCTTGAGACTCTCGTGGCCCGGGAAACGCGTTTCTTCTTCGGCGACGACCGCCTCGTGCCGCCGGAGGACGATCGCTCCAACTACCACATGGCACACAAGGCACTGCTGCACGCCTATCCCGCCACCCACGTCCTCGCTGTCGATCCCGGCAGCGCTCTCGCGCTGGGCACGGCGGAGGACGCGACAGCCGGGGAGGCCGGCGCTGCCATCGCTGCCGCCCAGTACCAGAAGGCGCTCGAGGCGTTCCTGCCTGGCAGCGTTGACGTGGCGCTGCCGTCCGGGACCGCTCACGTCCCTGTTGCGGACGTTGTGCTGCTCGGCTTCGGCTCTGACGGCCACACCGCCTCCATCTTCCCCGGCTCCGCAGCGGAGAGCGTGACGGAGCGCGCCGTCACGTGCAGTTTCCCCAGCCCTACCATGAGCCCCAAGGTTTGGCGGGTGACAGTGACCAAGACACTCATCCAACAGGCGCGACACGTCATTGTGCTCGCCGGCGGCAAGGACAAGGCGTGGGTCATTCAGGGCCTTCTCGCGGACCATCCCCCCGCCGACCGCATCCCCGTCGCGCGCTTCTTGCGGGAGTGCAAGGGTACGGTGACGATAATCCTCGACAAGGCGAGTAGCAGCTCCGAGTGAGCACCCACGTTTCGATCCCCCGTTGTGCTGTCCAATGAAAAAAAAAAGCTTTTTTCCCCCCACTGTCAGCGAGAGTGGGTCGCAACCTCCTCGTACTCGAACTCTTGTTTTTCTATCCTGTTGTTTTCCTATTTTCTTGCATCGTTTATGATGCATTTCGTCATGCTTTTGTTCGAAAAAATAGGGTTCGAAGACGCCTTGATTATTTGTTCTTGTGCCATCCGTACTCGTCGTATCATCCGAATGATACACTATTTACGTGCGTCGTTTTGCGCGGCGCTCTTTCACGCTGCTTTTGCTGTGTTTCGTTTGCCTCCCCCCCCCCCCTTCTCTCCTCTTGGGGTTATGGCATGTACATGTGGGGTTGTTGTGTACACAAAAACATAAGCACAGATACAATATTGTCGCATTTTTATCTCTCTTTCTCCCCATAACTCGTCATCCTAACCCTCTTTGTAACCGGCGTCACCACACATCTGTGTATCTTCACTTCCGGTTTTTGACGACATTTTAGTTAGAACACGTATGAAAAAACAGAATTATTTACAATACGCAATAAAACTAGAAAAACAATAATTATTCGTAACTCCTCTCTCCTTTTTTTTTTTTATTCTTCCTCACCAGTTGTTATTCTGTCCCGTCGCTGCTACCCCAAGCGAAGATGGAGGCCAAGGAGCTAAAGGAGCTGATTCAAAAGTACCGTGCGCTGGGCGAGACGCTGACCAAGAAGAATGAGGAGCTTGAAACAGCCCGCAAACAGTTGGACACGCTAGATGCGGAGCACACAACCACGACGCAGCAGTGGGAGCTCGAGAAGGAGAACATTCGAAACACGATCAACGTCATTCTCGCGCAGGTGACCGACAAGCGGGCGGAGCTGCAGCGCGTCGAGAAGGAGAGCGCGGACCTGCGCGCCAAAGTCGACGAGCGCCGCCGCCGTAACGACGAGTACTCGGCCATTCTCGCGCGCCGCCGCGAGGCGGTCGACGCCAAGACGGCCGCGCTGGACGAGCAGGACCGCCAGCGCCGCGACAACCTCGAGGCTTTCCGTCGCAGTCGCGACGAGTCGCGGGAGGCGCTGGCGGCGTCGCGCCGCAAGCACGAAGAGGCGATGGCACAGGAGGCCGCGGATCACGAGCAGCGCATGCGGCAGCTGCGCAGTCGGCTCAACGAGGCGCGCGCTACGATGGAGGCGGAGGCCAAGTCCTGGGCGCTCGAACAGGCCATGCAGAAGTGGAACGAGAAGTCGGAGGGGCGCAAAGTGTACCTCGACGAGATCGGTTCAGCGGAGTCTGGCAAGGACACGTGGGCAGATCTGCTGCAGGAGGCCAACAACCTCCAAGTGGAATCGACCTTCAAGACTCTGCAGAATATTCGCACAATGCTCTCCGTTTAGATTCAAGGCTTCACCCTGTCTTTCTTGCTTCTTCCAACACGCCTCTCGTTGCTCACTTCTTGGCATCTACTTCGTGTGTCTCCTTTTTTTTTCCCCCGCCAGGACCGCTTAGCGAACGCAAAGCAGGCATACTGAAAAAAGTGGAGAGACGCCGCATTTCAACCAATCATTTGCTACTATAGATTCCTTTTAGATTCTCTTAATCTGTCGTTGTGTGACCAAGTTCATTTTTCTCATTTTACATCCTTTCTCACTCTCTCTCTCTCTCTCTCTTCTGCCCTACAATACCGGATAGATGTTTCGTGTTTTGCTAGAGAAACAAGAGCAGATGATGACCTGTGGGCCACTGAAAAGGAAAGAGAAAAATGGAAGAAAATGGAACTGCTCAGCCATTAAAAATGAAAGCAACAACATTAAATACATCGCGGTAGTGGATTACATTTTTTGCTGCTGCTGACATTGTCCGCCACGTCGACGAGCACTTTCATATGTTAGAGTCACTGTAGGTTGCTTTATCATTCTCTCAGAGTGTGTGAGTTCGTTGATGTTTTCATGTTTACGGTGTTCCTCCTCGTTTTGAATTCGACACATACACACACACAAAAAAAAAAGTGACGACACAAAAAGAGAATGCGTAATAAAAGTGTGGAAGTAGTTGTCTTTTCTGTTTATCTGTCTTCTTACTCCTCCCGCCTTTGATGACAATGTGCCTTGCATCAGCACCGACAACAGTCTGTGTACCTTTCTCTGACAGTTTTAATGGCATCTAGAAGGACATATCTGCAGAGTTAGTTGCACACACGCATGCACTGAATGCGTCTTTAATGACGCTGGCAACCGATCTACCCCTACCGAACATTTTCCTTCCTAAACATTTGACATGCTACGTTTAGCTCACCCTGTCTGTTCTTTTCCACCACAACAAGTGTATTATTAGTAGTCATAACAGTTATTGCTTCTCCCCCTCTAACTTTTTCTCTCCGCCACCTCTTTTTGTTTGGCTGTGTCTGCCTTGAATACTCCGCTTGTCACTCGGATCCTTTTGCATAAAGGTATACTCATATCCGCCACGACAGTTCCCCCCCCCCCCCCCTTCCCTATGCCGGTCAAAATAAGGGTGCGCAACCTCCCGAGAGAGTTTGACGAGGAGGCCCTCCTTCGTTTGTGCGCCTGTTTCGGTGATGTCACCGACTTTAGTCGCGTAGGACACGAGACGATCGGCGCCGGTAACGTCGTCACGTGTGTGGCGACGGTCAGCTTTCTGGAAGAGGAGGACGCGCGCAACGCCGCGGGAAACATGGATGGAATGCAATTTGAGCACCACTTTTTGAGAACTCAGGTTGTTTCATAGCGTGATGTGGTCGTGAACTTCTCCTGTTCCAGCATACGTTTGCGTTTCTAGCTTCTGTTGATTCCTTCTCCTGGATGGAATGATAAACACGGTGGATGGGACAACTGTCACTTTCAGTGTGGACTGATACCTGATATAGGAGCTATTCACTACTTTACCCGTTGTTCCCCCTCACGGACGTCAACAATCGGACGAACTGAATCCGCAGATAGTGCCTACTTCTTCTTGTTGTTGTTCTTCTTGTTGTTTTACTTTCTTTCTTTTTTTACTTCTCTTTTGCTTCATGTTCTCTCTTTCTCTCTTTTGCGTGTTTTCCACACACCAGATTCCCTCATTGCGTAGTGAATGCGGAGTGGTGTAATTGTGTCAAAAATGCAAGTTCTTGTTCTTAAACCATTGCTCCTCCCTCTCCTCCCTCTCCTCGTCTCCCCTTTCGTCTTTGACTGTAGTGAAAGGTGAAACACTATATTATATCTTCCAAGAAAAGAAAAAAAAACAATAATACCAACGAACGACAAACGGCAAGCTACACGCACAAGACAGCACAACAACACTGTCTACCGTTTGCAAAAAGCTGGAAGAAGGTCGAACTCTTTAATCTTACAACAGCAAAAACAAGAACAAGTTATTACTGACAACGTGATTCATTGCATTTAAAAAAAAAAAAAAAGATAAAAACCATGTCTACGCATTCAAGCGAGTATGTAGCGATCCTGGATGCAGGCTCGCAGTTTGGCAAAGTGATTGATCGCAAGATTCGCGAGCTGCGTGTGCAAACGCAGATCCTCCCCCTTAGCACTGAAGCGGAGACGCTGCGCGACGACCCCAACCTGAAGGGTGTCATCATCAGCGGCGCCCCTGACTCTCTGCAGAACGAGGGGGCACCCATGTGCTCACCCGACATCTTCCGCATGGGCAAGCCTGTTCTTGGCCTTTGCTACGGTATGCAGCTTTTATGCCATTTCATGGGCGGCACCGTCGGGCGCGCCGCCATCCGCGAGGATGGACAGGACGACATCAGTATCGACACGAGCTGCCCGCTTTTTGAGGGTCTCGCGCCGACGGAGGCTGTGCTGTTGACTCACGGCGACAGTGTCTCGGACCCCGGCCCTGAGATGTCCGTCGTTGGCCGCAGCTCCGCCAACGTGATCGCTGCGGTCGCGCACAACTCCCTGCCGCTGTTCGGCTTCCAGTTCCATCCAGAGGTGGAGCTAACGGTGAACGGCAAGCAGATGTTCCGCAACTTTCTGACCGTCTGCGGATGCTCCTTTGACTTTACCATGGAGGACCGCGAAGCGGTCGCGCTGCAGCTCATTCGCGACCGCACCTCCGCGGGTCAGAAGGTTCTTTGTCTGGCCTCGGGTGGTGTTGACAGCACTGTCTGCGCGGTGCTGCTGCTCAAGGCGCTCGGCCCGGAGCGCGTCATCTGCATCCACATCGACCACGGGTTCATGCGTCTTGGAGAGAGCGCCAAAGTGGTGGCGGCACTGAAGGAGGGCGGCGTCGAGGTGACCCTCGTCGACGCCCAGAAGCAGTTTGCGGAGGCGACGACAGAGATGCCGGCCAAGGGCGGGCGTGCCGCGTACCAAACTGTGCGTCTGTGCGAGGCTGTGGAGCCGGAGGAGAAGCGTACAATCATCGGCAACACATTCATGGCCATCTGCGACGACGTGATCAAGAGTATGAATCTCGACGTGGAAAACCTGCTGCTTGCGCAGGGCACGCTGCGGCCGGACCTGATCGAGTCGGGTTCCGCCTACGCCAGCAAGAGCGCCGATGCCATTAAGACCCACCACAACGACACCGCCGTCGTGCGCCGTCTGCGGGACGCTGGGCGCATCATCGAGCCGCTCTGCGACTACCACAAGGACGAGGTGCGCGAGCTGGGCGCCCGCCTCGGCATCGGCCGCGACCTCGTGGAGCGGCAGCCGTTCCCCGGCCCCGGCCTCGGCATCCGCGTGCTCTGCTCGGACGGCGCTCCCTTCCGCGACGAGCACTTCGCCGCCACGGAGGCTGTCGTCGCGCGCACCGCTGCCGGCCAGAGTGACGCCGGTACGGAGCACCTTCTGAGTGCGTCGCAGCGCGAGGCGGTGGCTGCGCTGGGGCTGGCAGCCTGTGTGCTTCCCGTTCGCACGGTTGGCGTCCAGGGCGACGGGCGCACGTACGCCTACGCCGCGGCCCTCTCCACCGGCGCGTTCCCCGACGCCGGACAGTGGGCGACGCTGCTGCAGCTCGCCAAGGCGGTCCCCAAGGCAGCGCACCACGTCAACCGCGTTGTCTTCCTCTTCGGAGCGAAGCTGCCCGAGTCCCCGGCGGCCGTGACGCCGTCGCACCTCGTCCCCGACGTGCTGGACAAGCTACGGCTGGCTGACGACGTGGTGGGGCGTCTTCTGCAGCAACACGGCCTTGTGCGCCGCCTCAGCCAGGTGCCGGTGGTGCTGCTGCCCGTCGGCTTCGAGAAGGAAGGCGGCTTCTCCGTAGTGATCCGTACGTTCATCACGAACGACTTTATGACGGGCGTCCCGGCGCTGCCCGGCACCGACTACATGCCGCTCGCCGTGCTGGAAGAGATGGTGTCGGAGCTGCAAAACCTGCCGTTCATCGGTCGCGTCATGTACGACATGACGGCAAAGCCCCCTGGCACGACTGAGTGGGAATAGTTGCGTAGCGCGTTCGTCAAGCTGTTCCACAGAACTCACTGCATTCCCTCCACACATGTGCCCTCACGCTACCTTTCCTCTGTTTCTCATTTCTCGCTTCTTTTTTAAATAAGAGTTAATTGGAAAAGTTTTTCCTACGTGCTGTATGCTATACGTCAACAAGCTTGCTGGGTAAACCTCTTCTCAATAACAGAAAGAAACAACGACGTGCCGAGCCAGTGATATTGTTTCTTTTTCGATTCTAATACAACTCCGTAACGTCTTCCTACCTTTCCTCCCTCTTCCCGTCTCTCTTTTTTTTTTTTTTTTGCTGTCAGATCTTCAGTGCGTGTTTCCTTTTTAATCGAACATTAATACTATACAGAAGGTCTCGCAATGGAAAGGACTGTTGTCCTCGATAAGCGTACAAGTATAACAATTTACGAAAAAAAAAATATACGTATATACATGTTTTGTTTTGTCTTCTTGTTCCTAGGACCTTGTTGCAAAGACGTTGAGGCAGTGTCTGCTGTGTTGTTATTCGGCTTCAGACGCCCAACTCCCATTTCTCTATCCCAGATTTTCTCATGTTTCCTTTGGAAGGGAAATGAGAGGGGAGGGGGGGGGTGAACTGTTTCGAATCAGTAGTCTAGCTGTACTACCGTCTTTTTACGTGGTGGAGACTAGCCGCTGCCCTCGTAAGCGTCCGGATTGCTTTAAAAACATTTCAATTGTACCAGTACACCATCTGTGATTCTTTCTTCTCTTACTCATCATCCTCCGTATGCATCCAACATTCATTCATTCATTCCCCCCCCCCTCCCTCTACACACCTTTTATCATACCTTTCCTTTCACTGTTTAAATAAGAAAAATAAAAATAATAAAATTTAAAGCTGGTAGTACTCATAAATATTACATTGCTCCACAATTAACCTCATTTTTTTTCTTTTGCAAAAGAATACTCCAAATATATTTATATAGCTATCCTTTCTTTTACTTTTTATTTTTGTTTCTTTTCTAATTTTCGTCATCGGAAAGGGCGCAGCCGGTTACTTGTGTTTCCAATCACACGCATCTATATATATATCAAGGACTGCGACGTTTCTCTTTTTTTTTTGTCTTTTTTTTTTTTACTTTTTAAATTTCTGCTTGTTCTTTTTTTTTTTTACTGCTTTCTTCTGTACACTACATTACACTACACTACACTCTTTTTTTTTTTTTGCATTTTCACCTCTTTCATATTTTTGCTTCTTGTGTGATTGCACTCCACTCTTCCCCGCGTTTTGACCAGGATTTACAGAGAAAGACAAGGGCATACACAGGCCCCTACAAGTAGTGAGATTGCTGTTTGCGTTTTTCTGAAAAGCTACCATCCATATGGACAATTTGTGTGGTCATTCCGGCTCATGCGAGCTGGCCCCGCGGCGCAACACCTTTACTGTCTCCCACGCCGGGGCTCAGCTCAGCGCGGAGGAGCGGGCGGCGCGCTCAAGCCGCGGCGACTATGAGGCGCAGCGACTTGCTCTCCAGCTCGACCGGGACGCGAAGCTGCAGGACTTCATTGCGCGACACGAGGGCCGACAGCAGATCCCCCCACGCGACCGCAAAACGGCGCTGAGGTGGCTTCTCCTGATGGCCGCTCGCCGTGACGTGGCGCTGCTGCGCCGCCAGCCTTACGACGCTTCCACGCGCTCGCTGATCGTCGAGACGTGGCAGGCGCTGATAAAGCAGTTCGACAACTTCTTCATGTTCGCCGACACCGACGAGGCGCTCGCGGCGCAGTGCACGGCGGCGCTCGAGAACATCTCCTCCATCGGCGTCTGGTTCAACGGCCCGAATCTCTCGCCGCCGCTGCGGCAGTACACGATGGAGGTGCCGGCGCCCGACGGCAGCGTCGAGACGATGGTCGTCATGGGCCTCGTCAGCTTCGCCTACTCGTCGTACATCATGCAGTACCGCCAGGCCAGCCAGATGCACCTCCTGGGCCAGCTGCAGGCGCTCCAGCAGGAGCTTGGCGAGACCTGCCTCTTCCTGCCGCCCCTCCTTGTGTCTACCACAGACGACTGCCGCGCATAGGCTTCGGGCAGTGTCATGTCGTTTACGTATATATTTTTATTACTATTATGGACACTTCTTTTTTATTTTTATTTTCTTCCACACCATGCTTTCCGCATCTGCTTAGCAAGTGGTAAACAACTTGTGTGCGCGTTTTTCACTCCCTGTACATTACATTTTCTTGTTGTTTTTGTTTCGTTCTTCGTTCTTTTTTTTTCCAAGTTATTTTTCCCGTTATAAACCCATCTCATCAAAAACTGTGTGAATGAGCTCATTTTGAGGAAGCAACTTGTGTGTCTCTCTCTCTCTCTCTCTCTCTCTCTCTGTCTCTGTCAGTCTCTTTTCCCTCCCCACCCTTCACCCACACTAACACACCACTGTCCTCTGCCAATGAGAACACTGCACTCAGTTCATCACTTCGTCGGGAGATTTCTGTAATAATGCGAATTTCACTGACATTCTTTTGTTATCCGTTTCTCCGAAGACCAAGAGAAACTTCTCATCGACAGAAAGTACACACGAACGTGTGTTGTTCCCTTCTTTTTTTTCCTCTCTATTAGAGTTGTGTTAGTGTCTTTGCGAACGTACACTCTTTTTCCTTTCAGTCGATGCATCTTCATCCTGCGGGAATCGCGTACTCTGACAGAGAAAACCGCCTCTGTGGCCAAGAGCTCTCCTATTTTTCTTCCCCCTTTGATTATTTCTTGCTTTTTGTTTTTGTTATTGTTGTTCACTACTTGTTTTTTTTTTCTTCATTTTTTTTTTTTTTTGCTCTTATCTTTACACACGTGCAGGTTGGGTTCGCTTCTTGTTCTTTTTTTTCTTTGTCTATCATCCATGCTATCTGCTTATTCACCCTCCCTCCTGTCCTGATAGATCTTTCGTGCATGAGGTCAGTTTTTTTTTTTTTTGCTTTTTTTTTCGCCCTTTCTCATTCTTTCTTCATTTTGTTTGACAGTCGCACACAATATTCCTCTGTGTACTTCTCTTCGGTTATTTTCTTTTCTGCTGAGACACTCTGTTGTTGTTCCTCTTCCCAGCTGCGCTCCAGCTACGTTGGTTTTTGCGCTTGACATGGTCTCCGCGCCACGTATGTTGAACGGTACGCAGCTGCAGAGAAGAAAAAAAAAGGCAGACTTAGATGAATAGCCGATCTTTGCTCAAAATGGCTGCGTTCTGGTCCTCTCAATTCTTTTTTCGTCTGCGTGCGTGTGTGTGTCTTTAGCATACATCGTCACCATTTCCGCATTTGATATATATATGAATGTGTGTTTAGCGTCCCAGACGCACTTTTTTTTTTCAGCTATATTATTTTGGTAGCTCATCATCTTTCACTCTTATTTTTTTTTCGTTACAGGAAATCTTGTGAACGATCATGAACCGTCCACTCATCCGTTTCATAACATTAAGCTTTCAGCAGACTCACTTTTCGTTCTTTAACTGCAGCGGAAAAAAGAAGTACCCTCTTTTTGTTTTTGTATCTGTTTGTGTATGGTTAACTACCTGTCGCATGTTTTTACTCCTTCTTTTTCTTTTCTTGTTCGTATCTTTTCTTCTTCTTTGCTACTGCTGTTTTCGCCTCTTCTTTCTTTCTTTCTTTCTTTATATCTTGTCAGTAAAGCAGATTTCTGTTTGTATTGTGTATCCCTTCCCTCGTTTTGACGGACTCCGTTCCATTTCCCAGTCACATCTACATTATTCCTGACTTACTTTCCACCTCTCTACCCTTATTATTTGTTTTCTGTCTCTCTTATTGTTTTTTTTTTCTTTCTTTCAGCTCTTTTCCTTTTCATCTGTGTTATAGCACAAGTTCTAATTTGTCATACGTGTTAGCCTGTCAAAAAACAAAAACAAAAAACAAACAAATATGTTGCTGGTACAACTTTAACAATATGATGCCTGGCAAAGTGTGTGTGAACGCTTTTTCGTGAAGAACATTTTGTTTGTAACGCACATGTCCATACTCCACGCCTTCCCAGCACAGAACATGTTTTTGCACGGCCACTTTTGTTTTCTCGACAAGAGTGTGTACTGAGGGTTAAATAGTAGAGGAAGCACAACTAACGTATGAAGATAAGCCATTGTCGCGACGCCCTCGAACGGAAGTGTAACTGTGCTCCCTCCCCATTGTCACCATTCGTTACAGCTGTTTGGATTTTTGATGATGTCTCTCCCTTTATCTCTCTTTCTCTGTCCCTCTCTCTCTTTCTCGCTCTGCTTATTTTGCTCCTCAACCGACCGCCATTAGCAAAAGGTAGAAAGTGGAAAAGGAAAGAATAAGAGATTTGTGTTTCCTTTATTGCACCTCATTAATTAATCCAGAGTGCGGAAAGGTACGACAATTTTTCATTGACTGGAAATAAGTATAAAAACAAGGCCGCCTCTGTATTTCATCTACTCCCAAGTGTGCCTACAGCCCTCAGCTGCGCTTCGAACGGGGATAAACCTTTGAGACATTAAGCCTAGGGCGGGTCACACCCCACCACTTTACAGCTCAAGATGCTAGAGTTGTCTTCTTTGAAATCTCTCTCTGATGCAGGACTGTGCGTCAGAGTGTCGGATGCGTTGTTTGAAGGGCTTCAATCTCCGCAGCCACCGGCACCGCTCGACCAACTTTTTTTTTCCTGTGCGACATGCGCTGCCTCCGTCGGTGTTGGAGACTGTCGCGACCACCCTCTTGTGCTGCTGGCCTGGAGAGGCGTTGGTAACAAGAGCGTGAATAACACCTTTCCTGGTCCTATGTGCTCCCCGTTGCGCCGCGTGCACGCCGCGACGCTACACGACAACGGTGGCTATACTGTCACAGAGAAGAGCGATGGTGTGCGGGTGATGGCAGTTTTGTCTGCCTCACCAAGCTTCCCAGCTTGGGTGGAAAAGCGCTGTGAAGACGACAAGCCAGTGCGCTGTGTGCGGACATGCATGGCACTGGAGCAGGCGCGCCGAGAGCTTGCCGCGCAGCCTGGCGGCGACGTCGAAGTGCCCCACTCGGAATGGCTCGGCGAACATGCGCGTCTGCGCCACAGCGCCACAGCTGGCTCGCAACCACTTGTTTACGAACTCTTCACAGATGGCGCTGCGGACACCCATAATCCCCGACGATTCGTGCGTCGAACGGAGTCGCAAGTAGTTGTGGCATATGCCTTCGACCGCTCTCTGGATGCCGTCTATCTCTTGCCTACACTCCCTCGCCTCGATGGTGAGCTCGCCACAACCCTTGTCAACGCCGTTATTGACGGTGAACTCTTCACGCTGCTGGCGCCTCGCGAAGGAGACGGCTTTGCAGCCCGCGCGGCGCTGCCGCCACGACTCGCCTACGGGGCTTTTGACATTTTCAGCCTAGAGCGGCGAAATGGCGAAAGCACCGACCTTGACGACCAGCTTGTTTTGTTCAGCGACGAACCGATGTCCCAACGTCTCGCTGCGTTGCACCAACTGTTTCGGCGTTCGTGTCAGGCAAATGATCGTACGGAGGAAAGTATCGAGACACAATGCGTTCACTTTTTTGTCAAGGAGATGGTCCCTCTCCAAGATTTGCGCGCGTTCAGTCGCCGTGTGCGTCGTCCGGGGAACGGTGCTGGGACCTATACGTTTACTCGTCCTTTCGGCACCTCGCGCAACGACGGTTTCATACTGACCCCCGAGCGCTTTCCCATTCGCAGTGGGGCCTCTGCGACCCAGTTCAAGTGGAAGTGGCCGTCGCTGCTCTCGGTGGACTGGTTGCTGATGGTGCGCTCGACGGGCTCCCCTGCATCTACTGCTCCTGCGACTGAGAGTGGAGTGAACGATTCAGTGGTTTGTCTCTGTGACGCCTCGTTGCACTTTTTCAAAATAAACTTTAACCACCGTGAAGACTGCGCCGGACACTGGCGGTTGCGAGAACCCCTCAGAGTGCTTCGTCCGGCCCATCTGCAGTCGGTAGTGGGCGCGGAGAAGACGGTTGTTGAGTGCGTCTTTGACATCGAGCGGGGTATGTGGATAATGGAACGCGCACGCCCTGACAAGGGTGGCATCGCAAATTCTATCGTTACCGCCCTGTCCGTTGTGGAGAGCATTGCTGAAAGACTGGACCTGGAGGCCCTTCTGGACTTGGTTGACAAGTCTGAGCCGCAGGAGATCGCGAGCGCGCCTAGTGCCGATGACGGACACGGCGAGGTGCCTACGACCGTGGATGTGTCGTTGGTGCCAACACGTCCGCCGTCCACTTCCGGCAAACGTTACCGCGCAGAGTTTGTGTTGCGTGCCACAGCGCGCCCCAATGGTTCACAGCGTCTGTCACTCTACTGGATGACCAACAACACCAACAACCAATACAAGCGCCCGATTCCCTGTTTGTTCTGTGACGTGGCGGAGTGCACCGGCTTCGGCTACGCACCTTCTGATGCTGCGCACAGTGGGACAACGGGAGAAGGGCGAGGGTCACTTGAATCCTTCCTGTTTCTGGCTTTGGCCAACTCAGGAGGGTCGTGTGCCTGGTCGGACTTCACGGTGGATGCCTTCTTTGACTCGCTGTCCGGGAGATGGGAGATCCTGCGCCTCAATCGCCGTGCTGACAACAAAAAGTGCACCTTTGACGGCGTACTGTCCCACCTCTCTTGGCAGCTGGAGCAGGGCGTTGGAAACGGCACCCCCACAGCCCAGTCACTGCGAAGCCTGCTACCACCCAAGGCTGCGGAGCACCACTCCCTCGCCGCACCTGGTGCTGCTTCAATGCTAACAGAGACGGTACGCACGAATGCACACTACGCGTCCAAGGCGGAGGAGCTGTCAGACAGCTCGAGTAGCCGGAGCAACATCCGCTCCTTTCACAACCTTGTAAAGACCACACTACTGACAGAGAGCAGCGCACTGCTTGCAGCAGGCGCAGACGCCGGTGGCATGGTGATTGGGGATTTCTGCTGCGGACGAGGCGGCGATCTGCTCAAGTGGCGGCACCTGAAACCAAAGTTTGTCTACCTGACCGACGCCTCCTATGATTGTGTGGTCGAGGCCGCTGCGCGCTACTGCGTTGGCGATGGACTAAGCACCAAAACAAACCCTAGCAGAGAATTCAAAGGGTTCCCAGCACGGTTTGCTACGTTTGACTGCTTCCACGAGGCCGGTGGTCTTCGGGAGGATCTGCGGCACTCTATCAGTCGGTACGGTCATTTTGACCTCATCTCTTGTCAGTTCTCTATTCACTACGGTTTTTACAGTGAGCAACGTGTGCGCTATTTCATCTCGCTCGTCAGCGAGTCTCTCCGGCCCGGAGGTGTTTTTGTCGGAACCACTGTCTCTGACACGGAGCTGCGCCGCCGTGCGATGGCTGACAAGGAGGCGACCTCGTTTGGCAATGCGTATTATCGCATAGAGCTTAGCGCCTCTCTCCGCACCTTTTTAAACAGTGGTGGCGTCACCGCTGATGACAGAGATATCCCCTTTGGGATGCAGTACACCGCATCGGTGGAAAGCAGTGTGACCAACCTGCCTGAGTTTGTCGTTCCTTGGCGCTCCTTTGTGCGCATCTGCGCCGAGTACGGCCTCGAACTGAACCTCGACACCGATTTCCCATCTCTCTGCAAGCGTGACAGCAGTGCGTTGTTGCGTCGTGCACCTCTCGGCTCGAAGCACCCACGCGCTTCGGAGGAAGGTACAGGTGCCGCCGACGTGCCGGTCGATCCCCCGTATAACGCCGGAGAAGCGGAGCTCATCAACTTGTACCGCGCATTTCGTTTCAAGAAAATGGCCGTACCGGACGATAAGCAGGGGGAGCAATCTGTGTGCCCAGCTTGACGTCAATGCTCTGGCGTACATTACCATATCTGTTATCGTATGTGACCCTTTCTTCACTGTAACTGGGCCTTTGCAGTGGACGCGCTCACTCGCTCACCGTACTTTTTGTAGGTGAAATGTGTGCATTAATATCCCCTTCCTGTTTTGCTGTCCTCATCATGACACTGTCTCGTTTTACTTGTTGGTTAGCGCTGCGCTGGGCCGTTATCATTAGTCCAAGACGAACACAAATTTCCACACACACACACACACATTACACATCTCTCAATTTGTTATTTTTTCTCTCATTGTCACTATATTCATTCTATATGGCTTCTCCGATTATTGTACATTTCATCCTCCTCTTACTGAATTGGGACTTATCTCCGCTGTTGCTCTACAAGTGGGAAAAAAAAAAACAAAAACTAATAACGCCAACAACAGCGAGGTAGCACTATCATAAAAAGGAAAATAAAAAACAAAAACATATAACCCGAAACAGTTTCACCATGGATATCAACGACTTTATGAGCTCTTTTCTGGGAGGCGGCATGGGGGGCCCTCATCGGGGCGGTGGCGGCGGCGGAGGAAGGCAACGCAGCCGCGACGTCGGCAGTCGCCTACCGGTGACGCTGGAGGATCTTTACAACGGCAAGGAGGTCGATATTCCGCACCGTCGCACCATCCCGTGTGAGAGCTGCAAAGGACGTGGGGTCAAGGCCGGAGCTCCCCAAGCGACCTGCGCATTGTGCCGAGGAAACGGCTCGCGCGTTATTGTGCAGCAGATGGGTATGATGGTGCAACAGATGCGCACTGTCTGCGACGGCTGTGGCGGCACCGGCGAGCGCATCGACCCGCAAAATCGCTGCACCGCCTGCGGAGGCCGCAAGGTGTCTACCACAGAAGAGGCAATCAAGGTGGTGGTGGAGCCTGGAATGTCTCACCAGCAGCAGCTCCGCTTTCCTGGTAAGGGTGACTTCGAGCCGGGCACGCCCGCGGCTGGTGCGCTTGTTATCGTGCTCGAGCAGCAGAAACATCCTCGCTTCGTACGCAAAGACTGCGACCTCTATATGCTGCACAAGATCAGTCTGGCCGAAGCACTCTGCGGCTTTCAGTTCAAGATCCTGCATCTGGACGGCCGCGAGCTGGTGGCGCGTCGTGCACGGGGCGAAATCACCCGCCCTGGCGATGTGCAGTGTATCGTGGGAGAGGGCATGCCGATTGCCGGTCAGACGGGCCGTTTCGGTGACATGATCATTGAGTTTGAAGTATCCTACCCAGATCTCCTGGAGGACGCGCAGATTCGCGTGCTTCGCTCGGCGCTTGCAGGGGGTGGTGGCGGTGGTGGTAGCGCCGCCCCACCGCAGCCTGATCCGCAGGCCGAGATTTGCTACGTAAACCGAGAAGACATCGCCTCACTCAAGCGCGAAATAGAAAAGGACGAGGAGGAGAACGACGAGGCGGAGGGCGGCGCTCGCGGTGCCCAACCGGGATGCGCAGCACAATAGCGTTAAGCATGTGAGATGAAAGTCAAGGTGTAGCGTCTGTGTGTCCAAGTTAAATCAAAGAAAGAAGAAGACATGGACGACCATCTTTGATTTTCACCCTTTTCATAGCTTGCACTCATTGCTCGCAGGGTCGTGAATAATAATAATAATAATAAGAAATATTTTACTACTCACCTTTATTGTTCGCACTCTCTTTCATTTCTGTTCCCCCTTTCCTCTCTTTTTCTTTCTTCTGCATCGTTCCTAGTCCCTTTTTTCCTCGAATCTACTGGGCCAAACGGAATTTGGGCTGCGTAACTCATCCTCCTTTTTTCCTGCTCATGTTGTTCTTGAAGTCGGTAGTAGCTTTGTTCCGCAATACGAGAAGGACGCGCACGGACGCACACCTCTGCGGTCGGCTGCATGCCAACAGCTTCTTAATCGACAACGCTTCGTTTTAATAAATATATTTACCACTATGCGTAAGTGCGCGCGCCTAATCACTTGTATCTACTGCAGAATAAAATAAAGAAACAAAAAAGGAAACAGAGAGAACAGGTAGTGTGTGGAACAGTCCAGTGATATTTTTTTCGACACACAGTGCAATAGTAATTGACGGAAGAGACACCGGAAGCGTGCTGCTGTTACACTGACTAGAACCGGTCTGCGGCGGCAGTCGTGGAGCACTGGGATAAGTGTTTGTGTTGGCTGGGGTCTCGGGGTCTATTCGTGACTTTTCAATGCCGACGTTTCATAAAGTGCTCATTCCCCCCCCCCCTCACGTCTCTGTGTACGAGATGCGGTATCGCGAGCTACCTGGAGCATCACTTGGACACCATTATCATCACCACTACGTGAGTTTTATCAGTAAGACTGCTTGTGCGACGAAGTCTCCTTCTGTTATACATCACTTTTCGCCCCTCCTCCTATTATCTTTTTCACAATTTTAGAGCCCAGTCACACACACACACACACACACACACACACACACGGACTTACACACGCACACTGACCCCTTCACAGACAGACACAGCAAGTGCGACAACACGTGTTTTATTTTTGTTCATCGTCTTGCACCTTGATTCTATCTACTAAAATCTGGCAGGTTGCAGGTTTCCCCAAAATCACAGAGTACCCCACCTTTCATCGACGGTCTCCTCCGTTGGAAGAACAGTCTCACTTTGCTGTCAGCTGCTTGGCATGGTTAGTCACCATGCAATCGATTCGCGTGAATAGATCCGTCTGCGCAGACGAAGCTGTAAAACGGTACTGCTCTGAGGTGGCGCGGAGCGAGTCGCTCGTAGTACTTGATACAGCCCCGTACGATATTGCGTTTGGAAATCATGTTTTTGGACTCTTCGTAAACCTTACCCACCTGCGTGTACCCGAGGGTCAGGCTTCGATGACTGGTCGTGTCCGTGCCTTGCGCGCGAGCGAAGCTCCTCTCGCAGGGTCCGCACAGGTGTTCGTCGTGGTACGTGCCGACGACGGCGATCCAGCCGTTGACGCAGTGTCGTGGCTTAATCTGGAAATCGCGGTGGCACATCAGACGAAGCTGCTTTTTACGTGGTCGCCGGAGGAACGGTTCTGCGCGCTGGACGGGATGGCGCGCTTTCAGCATGTCCGCGACACGGAGGTGGCTGCTCCACGGTCATCCTCCTCTGCGTTGGCGGACCCAACCAGTATCCTTGTGCGTGCGTTCACGCTCAAGCCTCAAATTGTCAGTCACGAAAACGTCATACGCCTTATGAGCCGCTGCGACACCGTAGCAGACTTTCTTCAATCCCCCGCCGAAAAAATTGAGCGAGTCGACAGCGTCGGTAGCAAGAAGGCACACAAGTTGCACGCCGTTCTTAATGCCCCCCTCTCAGGAGGAATCAGCGTCTCTGCTGTCATCGGGCAGCCGGCGTTAACAACGGATGGGGGCAGCGGTGTTCACAGGATCCTGTCTACGAGCGATCACGCAGTACGTGGACCGTCAGACCCACAGCCCTCTGCCGCTCTGCAGTCAGCCCTAAGTCGTCTTCAGGCCGCGGAAGACGAAGACCTGGTCGATGTTCAGTGAAACCTTTCCGCTCAAGCTGCCTTTTTGTGGACCTCTCTCTCTCTCTCTTTTCCTCCTCTTCTTTGCTTCCTTATCTCTTGTCGCTGTTCTCTCTCTCTCTCTCTCTCTCTCTCTCTCTCTCTCTCTCTGTCTGTCTGTTACTTCCTCTCTCTCGCTTCTTCCCTGCTTTTTTTAGACACTGATTTCGTGCAACTCCACAAATTGTTTACCAACCCCCTCCACACTCGTAACCACTTGTAGTTCGTCACGAGCCACTGAGCATTATTATGTCAAGAAGAATATCTGTAGTTTCTTTTTTTTGTTATTTTTTTTTTAAAATGAAACCTTTGTTGTCGTTGTTGTTGCTAATGCACGGCACCCTGTCTGTACTTTCTTGTTTAACTGTGTCTCACTACTTACTGTCGTCGCCGTCCTCATCCTCCTCGTTTCTTTCCTTCTTTTTTTAGCGTATCTGGTCTTTGCAACTTCGTTTTTCATAATTCACGCTTCGCACCTTCTTTTTGATAGCGCAGCGCCTTTCATTCTCTCATACCCCTAGTTTCTCACTTCTTCGCTACCCGCAACAGAAAAGAAGTAACCAATATGGAGGTCTTGGCACGTATTAGCGCGCGAATGGGGGTTGCACTCAACACTGAACTTGTCACCTTTGGTCCTGTGGAAGAAAAGGGATGTTATGGTCTACTGTGCCGTCCCCGAAGCAGAGGTGCATCGTCTGGTACCATTCTTGCTGCTGTCCCTTTCAACTACTGCTGTGCACCGCTCCTGGCACTGGCCACCCCATGGGGACCGCGCATTCGTGATGCAATCAGTGACTACCAAACGACACGTGGCTCTCGGTGCCGCCTCACATTCCCTTTCGACTCTGCAGCAACGACCGTTCAGTGCGCACTCGCCGCCCACGAGCCACAAAGCCCCATTTACGACTACCTGCAGATGGTCGTGAAGCATTTGCCGGACATGGAGCAGTCTGTCGCCCCGTATCTGGATCGTCTCACTGCGTCAGAGAAACAACAGTACAGTACATTACGCGACATGAAGCGTGAAATCATTGAGTGTGTTCACGCCGATCTCCACAGCTCGGGACTAGAAGTTCCGCTAAATACTCTCTTACTTGCGGACCGTCTTTGCGAATCGCGCTGTGTGGAAATGCCTGGCAGTGAGAGGGTGTTTGGCGGCCCTGCCCTTGTGCCGGTGGTAGACCTTATCAATCACAGCGACGACACAACCAACGTGTCAGTTCACATGCTGCCCGGCAACGTGTTGAATGAGTACGCCACCCGCGACCGCGAACGCCATCGCTTTCTTGACCAGCTGGGATCCGCTCACTGTCCATTCTACGTCGTGCTGCGCACTTGCGAGCATGTGGAGGAAGGTTTGGAATTCACGTACTCCTACATGGATGATGAGGAGGACAAGGAAGCAACCGACAGCGTCGCGTGCAGCAGAACTCTTTGGCTCAATAAATTCGCCTTTTTACCCCGGAAGTTTATGACCTCATCGTCGGCGTCACACTCGTGACTGTCGTTCGACACCAGCGTTGTTGCAGTTGCTGACTGAAATCTTCACATTTTTAGTTATTTCCCCACCGAAGAAAAGCGATTCCTGTCTCGCTCTTCACCTCGAAGGAGACGTTAAAATCATACGAATCTCTAACTTATATTTCCTCGTGCTTTTGTGCTAATGTTGACCTTTTTTTTTCCTGCTTATTTTTTCTCTCTCCTGTTGTTGTTGTTGTTGTCCAGATTGCCTTTTGCGAATTGTACTCGCGTTCTAAGCCGCTAATGCACTGTGCACCTTTCGTGTTTGATCACTCCTCGTCGTCCTAGATATTGAGTCCTAGTTTCTGAGCTAACTGCGCAGACCGCTTTGGTTTAAAAACGAAATACATCTATAAGGTGTTTTAAAACGGAACCGACAACGAAAACGACTAACAGCAGTAATACCAATATTAGCAACATTAGCCCATCATTTTCACCAACGCCCCAATCGATAGAGATTTCTGAGCAGCGTAACAATGCTGTCGTCGGAAACCCACCAAATATTAGATCCTCAACAACGTTTTTGGGCTACTCTGATAGATACACTATCAAAACAAACACACTCTTGCCACACGCAGACAGATAAAAGGAAACCGAGAGCGGATCGACGCGACAAGAAACATAACTTACGCAGCATTTTTAGTAAGTACAACGGGTCCGCCGATGAATTTTGGTTCCCATCACCACTCCACAATGCGTCTCCGCTTAAGCGTCGGAAGCGGGTGACGTTTTCCGACAAGATTGATGTGGTTGTCTTCACCAAGGACCACGAACAGTGACAGAAAACAGAAGCGAGGACGGTCAGTAGTGTTTTCAACTTCAGCTTCCAGCTACTATTACATGATACTCTAACACTGCGACTACGCGGTCCGTCTCAGTGTATCGCACTTTGCCCGGTACCGTTTTCTCTTTTTTTTTTTTTTTTTTTTTTTTTTTTGGTAATCTCTCAGTCGTGCCGAGAACCTGGAATATTTTCCGTACAAGCTCTTGTCTACGCGGTGCTCCTCTCTTTTTTCCACCGTTTTCCAACTGGAGTAACGACGCATCCCCCCCCCCCCTTCTCGATATCTCTTGCAACCGTTTTATGTTCAACAATTCTGTCCGCTAAACTCTTCTCACGCGATTGCTTTATACAGTCTGTAAATCCATTGTAATACTCTTTGACAAAGGTCGTGCTTGTTGTTTTGACATGATTTATACCTGCTTCACTTTAGTCATTAGTGCGTGTCTTCATCGCTTAGAGTTTTTACTACTACTCTCTCTCTCTCTCTCTATTGCATCCCCGCATTTCCCGCATCATCTTCTTTATATCACACACACACACACACACACCCTTGGAAGAAAAATTCGAGCGCTAAAAACACCCAGTGCCACGATGGTCGCCGAAAGCAAAGCCGCGAACCCCATGCGGGAGATCGTCGTCAAGAAGCTCTGCCTGAACATTTGCGTCGGCGAGAGCGGCGACCGTCTCACGCGCGCCTCCAAGGTGCTCGAGCAGCTGTGCGAGCAGACCCCCGTGCTGTCCCGCGCGCGTCTCACCGTGCGCACCTTCAGCATCCGCCGCAACGAGAAGATCGCCGTGCACTGCACTGTCCGCGGCGACAAGGCCGAGGAGCTGCTCAAGAAGGGTCTGCAGGTGCACGAGTTCGAGCTGAAGAGCTACAACTTCTCCGACACGGGCTCCTTCGGCTTCGGCATCAAGGAGCACATCGCTCTGGGTATCAAGTACGACCCCAGCATCGGCACGTACGGCATGGACTTCTACGTGGTGCTCGGCCGTCGCGGCGAGCGCGTTGCCCACCGCAAGCGCCGCTGCGCCAAGGTCGGCCACTCGCACCACGTCACCAAGGAGGACGCGATGAAGTGGTACGAGAAGGTCTACGACGGTATTATTTTCGCCGCCAAGAAGAAGAAGGCCGTCAACATCCGCCGCCGCCGCCGTTAAAACGACGTTCTCTCTGGACCTGCACAAATAGAGCCAGGACGCTTATGCTGGTTCTTGCCGTCAAGTACTGTCTAAAAAGATGCTGCGGCCAGGCGTTGTATTCTGGTTAGCCTCTTTTTTTTTCATAATTTCATGATTTTACTTTGTCATTTCCTCGTGATTCAAATACATGTTTTTATTTCACAAAAAAAAAAAAAAAAAAAAGCTGACGTCTCTGTGTGAAGCCAGAGGCAACCGTTTAGATTGCTGTAAGTGTAATCATCCTGCTGTCAGCCCCGCGAACACTTACTAACCTTCCGCGTCCCTTATGCTGAGTTTGGAAGACGGTAGCGATTTCTTGTGTTGGAAAAGAACCTATCCTCTCTGCTATCTCTGACCACCAATGCTGAATTACAACCTTGAGTATCTCTTGAAAGAGATGACGATACCGTTCTGCCTCCTCTGTATATATATAATTGCCCCTCGTATTCCGTTCCTTTCCCTTCCCCCCACTCTGTCCCTTCCGCTGCATGTGCGGGGTGCCATTACTTGTTCCCCATCCAGTTTCCCATTAGCATCGCGCCAAATTTTCCGTCTACACATTTCCATACCCAAGACCAGACTCATGCTTCGCTGTGCTACTCTCAAAGTCCTCTATCAGCAGCACTATGAACGGTACTGCGAATGCTACTGCTACAGCGTGAGGGAGCGCACACAGGACGCGGAACTGCGCAAGCGGCTCGGTGAGTGTGCTGTGGTGATGCTTCAGGAGCTTCCAAATCCTGCACGTGAGGATGAGTTGTATACGCGTCTCACGCAGTCGCTGTTGGGCAGCAAATTCGAAATTTTGGCACCGTTCCCGCAAGCGGAGGGCCCTGCTATCGCCTACGACCCCTCTCAAGTGCAGCCGGAGGATGGCCACGGCGCCAAGTTTGTGCCTCTCACGGAGGCCAACGGGCGGAGGAGCAACAAGGGTGTCACCATCGTCCGGTTCGCTCACGTGACGACTCGTCGTTCCGTCGTCGTCGTGTCGTGCCACGTACCGTTCTTCACTGAAAGAGAGCCTCTTCGCCAACGACTGTGTGAAATCAGCGATATTGCGATGCGTAACAGTGAACATAGCACAGTTGTGGTCGCCGGAGATTTCAATGCCCAGCGATCGTTGGAGCCTGACACTGAGGATCCCTTTGACGACGCCTTTCCTGCACAAAATGGCTGGATACATTGCGTGTCGAATGTCAAATTCACCAGTCGCTCACCCACTGACGAGCAGATCGCCATCGATCATATTTTCGTACGTCATCCTTCTGCTGACAAATCAACGGATAGCGTAACTCCTCCAGCTGTGTACCCTAGGGAATTTGAGCGCCTCTTGCCCCACTGCCCAGGCGGGCACGTGACTGGAGAGCCGTTCCTGTCCAACCACTGCTTTATCAGTGTTGACGTACCGGTGCGTAGTCCTGCTGTGTGCGGCACCTCGCTCCTGACGACCACCCTTCCCGAGACGGCCGTGACTCCACTCCAGCCACCCACACTATTGATGTCGGCGCGGCAGAAAATCCCGAAAGAAAAGCAGAAAGAGATTGCTGCTGCGGCTCCTCCGTCATGTGACTGGGAAACTCCTCTTCGACGAATGCCAACAGTACAGACGCGGTAACTGCAACACATCCTAACCGCACCGCACCTAATGCAGACAACAAACAGTCACAGACAACCTCAAAGCTCTGACAGAGAGAGAGAGAGAGAGAGAGAGAGAGAGAGAGAGGTAATCATCTCTACCCCCCCCCCCCCCGCTTCACCGCAGAGCCATGTTCTCCCTTCTTTTCGTTTAACTGGATGCCGGGCACTCATGTTAAGACATTCATTCCGCGAGTTGAAGCACGCATCGGTGCCACTAGCATCGACAGTGTGCACGAATGAAAAAGTGAAGTAAGTATTCATAGAGAGAGGGGACACAGCATTTATACTCTAAATTCTTCCTTCTGACTTCACCATTTTCTATCCACAGTGTACGAACCAAACAAAAAACAGAAAAACAAACAAACAAAAAACATCTTCGTTGGCTGCATCACGTGCATATCTTCCTTTCCCTAGTGACTGGCACGCATCCCTTCAGCTGCTTTCGTGTTTAGCTCACATTTACTCCCCACCTTTTGTTACTACCCCTTTTTTATTATTTACTTCTTCTTTTGCCTCTCAAGACCGTCTTCTTTTCTTGACTGTTCAAGAGCCAATCTCTCTTTTTTGTTGTTATTGTTGTTCTTTCCAATCACTGATCGCCTATCATGAAATCGATGATTACTCCCCTTTTCGATTTCTCCTTTCTTTTTTTTTTTTACAATTTCTTTCCACTTTGAGTGTGTCTACTCCAACTATTATTATGGTGAGAAATATACATTTCAATACTCTCATTACTTTTCTTTTTTGTTTTTGTCAATGCCACGTGTTTTTTTTTTTTTTTTTTTTTTTTTTTTGAGACTAATTATAAGGTGTGGCAGTGCCAGAGATTTGACCGATTTTTTTTTTCTGCGTTCATTTCTTTTTTTCTTTCCGACACCAAGTGGTGATATTGTGATGTGCAGCACCGTTTTGCAGTCCCCAACTCCCCGCCTTCCGCTCCCCTCTCCACCCCCTTTTTTCCTTCTTTTGGATGCCTCCACTTTATTACCGCGATAGCGTCTTCTCACTTATTGCGAATATCGAATTCAGTATTATTCTTCTTCTTCCACCTCTTCTCTCTCTCCATCCCTCGCCAGGTGCGCAGAGTGTATACACACACACACACACATATATATACACACCGCCCCATGGTGCTTCCTCGTCTTCAGAGGGGACTAAAACCGGCAGAGCGGCGTACTGTGGCTCTCTTGTCGCGTGCCCCATTTAAGCTACGGGCTAATCACGTCGTCAACGGTAGCGAAGCCTCGTTGCGACTGGAGCACAGTATCGATAATGCCACCAGCGCATTTAGTTCAATTACCTTTTCTGCAATGAATGACAGCACGCGGGATAGTCCAACCTGCTACGCCAAACTGGCTGTGCAGAGACGCCGAAAGAACCGTCGTTTGCGGTTGCTGAAAAACATCGCTCTATTCCTGCCGCGCCTAGTGCACCGAGTCCTTGTGGTGGGTTCAGGCCCCGCGCAGCCGTCAAACCCCGCCGCCCACACACATGCAGCCACGGCGGACCTTCCACCTCTGCAGTACGGCGACGTCCTCCGCGATTTTCCGTACTTTACTCACATCTACCACATTGGCTCCCACGCGGTCGGCAACGAAGACGATGGGGGGCACATCGGCACGGCACGCAGCCGCCAGTCCGTTGATAGGGCGGCCCTTGCGCCCGCCCACGTGCAGGCGGACGTCCAATTCTTCTGCACGCACCCGTCGCTGTGCGACGACATCTTCGGCTTCTCGCACGGCGATCTCATCAGTGTGTCTACAGGCGCTGGCGGAGGTGCGGCGCCCCGGCGTGTGGCGACGGTTGTGGGATCCCGCGGAGGGCAGTTGTTTGTTATTTACCACACGCCTCCGGGCTCCTCCTCAGCCATACCCTTTGCCGAACCACTGCCTCTACCACCTGCCTCTTTCGTGAGGCGGCACAGCGACCAGACAGAGCCGCGCGTGACGAGTTCCCAGCTGCTCCAGCAGAAACCCGCGCATCTTCGTCGTGTGGTGTCAACACTGATGCAGCGCTACCATCGTGTTGAGGTCATTGGCAATATACTGGAGTCCCCTGAGTTAAGCCGCGTGCACCAAGACGTCTTCGCCCCGCATGTGATGCGCTCGGTTAGGGACGTTCTCTACCGGCGCTACACAGAGGGACAGATTCTCTTTCTTCAGAAGACGCCCGACCTGTTCGCCAGCTGGTCCTCACCGGCGACTTCCGACGGCGGCGGTGGCGACGCTGTCGCCCGCTTTATTGAGGAAACGGGCACTGACCTCCACGCATCAGCAATCAACGACTCTGCGCGCTCGCCCTCTCCGCAGCTGCCGAGCGCGCCTCTCCGTGGCGCACGCGCACAAACCGTGTATGACGCACTGGTGACAAACCACGTGATGCGGCCTCTCCTCTCGGGTGCGCACGACGACAGCGCACCGTCACAACGCTCCCCCGAATACACCAGGGACACTTGCGGTGCCGACACGGTGATCTTGACTCCGCAAGTTAATCATGCAGGCATTCGAGGGTGGATGGGAAATAGCGATTGGATATCGGCGTCCGTGCTGCTCGGGTAGCCGCGTCTCTGTCGTCACTAGCTTTGCTGAGTTCCTCACCGGTCGCGCAGTCATAAAATTACACAGGGTCACTCGTAGCGGTGCTCCGCGTGGTCGATTTGGGCAAATGAAGACAGGGCTGCTATTCTCTGACGGATAAGGGCTTATTTTATTTTTGTTGTTGTTTCCTGCTATACATATCTCGGTGCTGCCGGGGGTTCCTCTTTCCCGCGCATCTGAAAATTTCTTCATGAAAGACCTAACCTGGCGAAGTGAAAACGAAGGACAAGATTTTAGTACTTGCGAGCTTTGTGTTACGGACGTGTTTCACCCCTTTTGAGTGCATTCATATTACACACCAACGCACTGCAATTCACCATTCACTTTTTTCTTCTCTCTTTTTGCTTCCTCTCGCTTTCTGATTGCTTTACCGTTACTGCACTTTCACCTGTCACACCAGCACTACACCATCGGAAGAACGCTTTGTCTGCTTGCCTGATCTGTCCCGCGTGGCTGGACCCATAGCGGAGAAACGTGTTCACGTTGATTATTGACAACGCCAAAAGCAATAAGTTGACTCTCTTCACGCTGCTGCTGCATGCGGTATCGGCTGTCGAATAGAACAGCGCCCGCCCAACAGGCAGGGGAAACCAGGAGGGCGAAGGAGCTGCTCCGCGAGACCGACGCCCTGAGCACCAGAGAGCAAGAGAGCGTATTGAGATACTTTGCTCAGCAGCACGCTGGCAATATTATGCTGCTCAGGATTCTCGCCGCCGCTCACGTGCTGCTCACAGCGGGGTATCTCGTCTTGGTGTTCATGACAGAGAGCGACCAAAGCAGCCACTCCTCTGCTGCTGCCGGACCGGCTGCACATCACTTTCGAGGGGCCACTGGCGTTCTGATCAGCAATTATGACGCACACGGTCGCTTCTCTGCAGTGTTTGTCGTGCTTAACCATGTGGCTTTTCTTGTGTCCACATTGTTTTTCGCTGCGAGTGGGATAAACTGCTGGATGCTTGCCCGGACAGTGCGCCTCCGGGACACAGAAAGCCTGATTACATCTGAGCCGTTGAAGCCGCACGAGAGGCGGCGGGAGCAGCCACGCGTTGACCACGGAGTGCCCTCCACGTCGTGCAAAACGCTGCGTGCGCGACTTTCGTCTTCCCGTTTTCAGTTGCACCTCTTCTGGGCTTCTCTGGTCTTTCCGTGCCTCTACTGGGGAATCACCTTTCTTCACACGAGATTCCACCATTTTGAGTTTTACTACGGCCCTGCGGCGTCGCGCGGAGGTGTGAGCAGCGCAGCGGCGGAGGCCGAGAGTGGGGACATGTTTATTTGGCGTTTCTTCGCCCGAGTTCTGCGACACAGCTGGAGCGAGGTGCTTCTGATTCTCTGGGAGCCTCCGTTTCACCTATTCCTGCGCGGCATGTTGCACTCCATCGAGGCGTCGACAGACAACCTGCTGCAGCTGGTGAGACTCAAGTACGACTACGAAAAGGACTAGTACTGAGCATCTGAAAAGCTTAACTTCCGCCACAAACTGTCTCGGTCGCAGGGCCTTGCTGAAAGACACTTCATCTTTCCCTTTATTGATATTATTACTTTGATATTTCTCTTTTACTTACCCTGGATACTTGTGATTGTATCAATTTTACTCTGTGCCTCATTGGCGTCGTGATGTGTTGTGATAAAACTCTTTCTCTCTCTCTCTCTCTCTCTCTCTCTCTCTTTTCCCTCTCCTCCCCCATCAAGTTTCGATTGACTATTGAAAAAAGGGAACATGATTTCATCTGTCAAAGCACCGATTTCTTTTTTCTGAGTATTTCTTAAGAAGGCGTTTGCCTTGACTCCAACACACACTCTGCTGTCCCTGCCGATGCTTTCATTTTATTTCCTATCATTCTTCATCCCCCCCTTTACCCCAATTGCTGATCTACCCACACAAGATACTCGAAAGTTTCCCAGTCACCGCCGCCGTCTCTATTTCTCTTGATCCACCCTTCCCCTCTCCCCTCCCAGCGGATCGCTTCTTTGTGTTACTTCTCAACGTACAACATGCGGTCCAATAAACATTCTGCTCCTGCTGATATTGCCACAGACATTCCGCTGCGCATCGGCACATTCAACACCTTGTATACCAAGTACTATGAGACTCACTGCAAGGCCGGCCATCGTTTTACAGATAAAGAGCGAGCCAAGGATGAACGCCTCCCGTCGTGTCTTCAACGCATGACCCTCTTGGCGCTGCAGGAGTTTCCTCGAGACAGTGGGGTGATCCGCGACTACGTCGTTCGCTGCCTTCCCCGTCACACACTTTTATTATTTCAGGGAGGTTCACACGAGGAGGGACCCAATATTGCCTACGACGCGAGTGTGCTGGAGGCCGCTCAGCCTACGTATGCCGAGTTTCCCAAGAAGAAACCCAGTGATGCGACCAACGCTCTGGTGGCGGCCGTGTTTACGGTGAAGCGCGCGCAGCCCCCGTTCAAGTTCGTTATGTTTTCCTGCCATCTTCCGTACTTGACGGACGAGCCGTCGTACACCGCCGCACTGGAGGTTATTCGGACAGCTGCTTCGCGGCTCAGCAACAATGGCCAGCTTCCACTGATCGTCGCGGGTGACTTCAACCAGAGTGATGCAGGAACTGCCCTGGAGCGACCCTTTACAACATATTTCCCTCGCAACGAATGGGTCGACTGGCTCTCTGGACACACTCTCCCAACCGTGCGTCTTCCCGGCAACGACGCCCGCGAACGCATCGACTACGTTCTGTACCGCGACGGTGGCGGCGCCCGGAGGGGCCTGACGCTGCTGTCTCCCTGGCGCCGCTACCCTGAGGACGACAGGCGCCTGCTGCCGCACGCAGCGAATGGCCGCGTGCAAGGATGCCCCTTTCTCTCTGACCACGCGCTGTGCTGGGTCGACGTGCGCGTCGAGGATGTCGCGGCGGGAGACACCGGTAGCTCCGCTTCACAGCAGCACCAGCCTGTTGACAACAGGAACAACAGTCGCGTTTCTGCGGCTGCGTCGAGCTTTGTTTCTTCACCCCATCATCACAACGGTCCAGCAGACAGTAACAGGCCTCAGCCTACGACGAATGTTGGTATTGCTCCTCTGAGAGCAAATATGCGCATTGGCACTCTCAACGTGCTCCACACGCCCCACTACATGCACTTTGGCAAGGGCACCATATATTCCGAGTGGGAGCGAACAGCCGATAATGAACTGTGGACAAGGCTGGACGAAATGGCGGTGCTGGCTCTGCAGGAGTTTTCCGCGTATGGGACTCTTCACAACGAATTCAAACGTTCACTTCCGAACCACGAGATATTATCGCAGCCGAGATACGATGAGGGGCCCGCTGTCGCCTATGATAAGCGCCGTTTTGTCCTCCGCAAGCCACTGTCTTTCGTTTCTCTTCCCGCGAGCGGCAAAATGCCTGGGAAGAAAGGTTTCCAGCTTGCTGTGCTCGAATCGAAAACCAATCGGAAGGCAGGCCTGGTTGTCGTTTCGTGCCATCTGGAGTACGGCGCTTACGAGGCCTTCTACTTTGAATCGGCCCTCGGGCAGATGCGTTGTGCAGTGGATGATGCTGCTCCCGAAGGCTGGCCCGTAGTCATTGCGGGCGCCATCAACTGCGACGCCACCAGCGAGGAATACAAGGCGGCCGTGCGAATGTGGCTTCCCAACGAGAGGTGGACGGACGCACTCGCAAGCCTGGACTGGACAGCACGCTCTCCCCATGAACAATTCACGCGGATCGACGTCCTGTTTGTCCGGCAAGGAGAAGGGGCGGAGAACCTCTCTCTAAAGCCTGGCAGCCCTCAGCGTCTTCCCGGGAACAAGTATCGCCTCCTTACGCACCAGGAAGGAGCTGTCGTCGCCCATCCCCCTTTCATCTCAGATCATGCTCTGTGCTTCGTCGACACGAACTGAGACACCGTAGACTCAGGGATAGCGCTAGGTGGCGCCCTGTGGGGACGACATCCCGATACGTGCTGATAACGCGCTCCGTCACCTCCAACTCCTTTATCTCTCTGTTCCCCCCCACACAGCGCATCACATCTTTGGGTCGAACCGTGAAAAAGCTAGCTTAGAATCCATCAACAGGGATGAAGTACGATAAAGCTATTACTCCCCTTTTCTGCGTTATTGCTTCTCCTCTTGTTTTTTTTTTCTCTCCATATATATATCTTTCCCTACCGATACCACACCCACAGAAACACTATTCATTTTCACTTACTTCCCGTTTCTTTTTCTTTTTTTTTTAGTGGTGTAAAAATCCTTCCCAATACGTCTCACCCCCACTCTTTCATATTTCTCTCTGCCTTTCTTTCTTGTTTTCCCTTTACTCCCCATCGTTTTTGGCCACTTGATACTACCCCTTTTTTTTTTCGTTTATGGCTGTTTTTCCTTTCCTTAAATCTTTTCTTCTTCACTGTTTTCTCATCTTTTCTTTAAATTCTGTGTTCTCTGGTGAGTTTTTCTTTTTCGTTTCTCCCTTCTGTGTGACCGGTGTTTTCTTTTGTTCAGTTTTTACTCCACCTTTTTTTTTTAATTATTCTTTATCTGGCTATTGCATGAAAAACAATCTTCTGACAGCTCTCAACTAGCCGGTGCCGTGTCCGTTGTTGATTTTTTTCTTCATGATTTTTTAGTTATGTCCGTAGAAAGGAAAAAAAAAGACAGTACATGTTTGTGTTTTAAGCAGCGTTGATCTTTGATGCGTGATCTGCAACACATGGCAAACCACATATCACAAAAGCCACACAATCTGCAGCGACAATCCCTTCTCCCTCACCCCCTTGTGAACGTGGTGACACTATTATTAGTTTTGCTATCTTTTGCCTATGACTACACGCACCCCTCACTGCATCGCATCTAGTTTCTTCTGTCCTCCTCTCCCTTCTCCCCTTCTCTGTCTTATCGTTGGGCCTCTGTATGACCCCCAATATTTTTTGTTCTTCTACTTCCCTTTGAAAGCTGCGGAGGTGTACTGTGTTTCACTTTGTCCCACTGCCACACACTTCCAACGAAAGACAAAAAGATATAATAAGTTTCTCAACATTCCGTGATCTTTTTATCTCGGTACCGCCCCCACAGTACCCAACACTTTTGTAGAAAGCTTCAATCTACCAAAACAAACCTCTTACTCCCCGGTTTTTTTTTTAATTTGTATTTTCTTACTACCCCTTTTTATTTTTCAATTACTCCACCTCTTTGTCTTTTCATTTTTTGATTTTTTTTTTTAATTACCCCCTTCTCGTTTTTAAATTACCCTTACTCCTATTCTTACCTCGACGGAGTGCACCAGAGTGCAGATATATCTTTTCTCTTTGCCCACCCACTTGTACGTGAGTGCATATCCTTTTCTCTGTATACGCATTGTCAGCAATTCAGGGGAACCTTTTCTTTCTCCCACTGAACCAACCATTGAGAAGGAAGAAGAGAAAAAAAGAAGTGAAGAAGCGGAACGAATATTTAGTTAATATAATACACGCTCATTATATCAGCAAGACACCGCGAAACTATCCACTTCCCCTTTCTCCTGACACACGCACTCCCTCTCTTCAGAGACTCAAGCGCAAAAAAAAAAAAAGAATATTGAGCGCTATCAAAAATGTGGTGGTGGGATGTCATCACTGGGAACACGTCATGGAAGTGGTGGAATCCTCTTACGTGGAAGTCATGGAAAGATCGTGCGTTTTCCGGTGTTGCTGCGAAGCCCGTTGAGGCGGACTCCAGCTCTGTGGCTCCACCGCGTCCGGCGAGTCCCCGCGCTGCAACTCCAGTCGAGGTGGTAGATCCCCGCGCCGCGAACCCACCGTCCGGGCGGTATGGCCTTGCCTTCTTCAACGCCCGTCTCGCTGCCGGCGACACAGCTCCGTTGCACCCGGGCAATACGCGGCATTTTGTTGCGTTCATGGAAGGACACATGGGCAGCTGGGGCCAGCGCTGGGACGACACGAAAACCGCCGCACGAAACACTCTCAGGCAGAACATGGCCTTGTGGGATCTGGTGGATGAGGTCGACGCGGCCGTTGAGCGGGCTGTCGAGGAGAGCGTCGTGCAACATCTCCGCGCGGAGGTGGAGCGCTACGTTGTGTGTGCGTGCCCCGACAAGGGCGTGCGCGAGGCGCTGCACGAACGGCTGGAGAACAACGCGCGTGCTATGTGTGATGCCTGGCGCGCATCACCAAACCCGCCTGTGGAGGGGCAGCCGCCCCTGCCATCCCGCTATCAGCTCGATGCGTACGAGATGCTGAGGGGCAGCAGCGCTGCCACCTCACCGATTGGGGGCGTTCTGCAGTGGGCGCGTGCGAGTGCCAGTGGCGCTCTTGTTGGTCGGATCAGGGCACTGGAGCGGCACTACGAAACGCTGTGGGCGAGCCAGGCTGGACTTCAGCAGCTTGGCGACGAGGTTCTGCGCCAGCTGGCTTTGGAGCGGCGCTGGTCCAAGTTCTCAATCAGCGACGTCGCATCTTCCGTGCTGCAGCACTTGCAAACGCACCCAGGTGGATGCACGCTGGTGACTGCAGCCACAGGTAGCGGCAAGAGTGTGGTGCTCCCCCAGATGTTGTCTCGGCACTTTCCAGAGTGCGATGTGTGGTGCACCGAGCCACGAGCGGGCATCGTGAAGAACCTCACCGACTTTGTAGCCCCCATGTTTGGTAAGCACTATGTTGGCTGGGATTGTTACGGCAAGCCAAATCCGCAGCCAGGTGCGCGCTTGCAGTATCTCAGTGACACTGCCGCCAGGGGCAAGCTTTTTCGTCGTGGCGCCTCATCCGGCCGTCGCGCGCGCGACCTCATTTTGATCGTTGACGAGGCACATGAAATGACAGCGACCATCCAGAGCCTCGTGATGATCGCACGCCACCTCAGCGCCAGGCGGACGTGCACCGTGACACTCGTTCTACTGACTGCTACACCCAACGTAAGCGCCCTGACGGAGCTCTGCGGCGGCTCAGCCAATCTTCCCCACGTGAATCTGTCGTCAGGTCATCCACACCCCATTCAAGACCAGCCCCTGAGCCCACTCCTGCAATACAATCAAAAAGCAGATGCCCCTGGCATCGCCGTGAAGAAGTGTATCGAAATTCTTCGGCAGAACCCGCAAGCACGTATCCTGGTGTTCTTCTGCGAGGCCAGGGAGGTAGAGGCCGCTCACGCCAAGTTTCTGCAATCGGTTTCGCACACTCCCGCTGCGAAGCTGCACGCGCACTCGATACGTACGAGCGGTGGGGGAGCCATTACAGAGAAAGTCATCTTCGCCAACAGTGTCGCCGAGTCGTCGTACACGTTTGAGGGCCTCACGCATGTGATCGACTTTAATCACGACATGCAGGCCGGCGTCGACGGCGACGACTGCAGAACGCTATGGGCGGCAGCCATCAGCGAGGAGAAAATGAAGCAGCGCCGTGGGCGGCTCGGCCGTACGTGCCCCGGCACCTACATTGCGTGCTACGACGTCTCTGCCCTGAAGAAGAGCACCGCCACCTCCAACACCTTCCAACTGCTGCTGGCAGAGGAGCAGTCATGCTACGAGATTCTTGCGCGCCACTACTTTGGCTGCTCCATGTTTGACGGCGTCACGGGCTATTCGCCCCTTGGTGGCAAGGGCCTGCTGCCCAGCTGCCCTCCTCTCGTGCAGCGTCTCGTGCCCGCAGACGCAGCCACCCGCCAGCTTGCCGCGGAACTTACGCTGGACGGTGCCATGGCGGCGTCTCTTTCTTATGCCTTGGCACAAAAGACGTGCCCGCGCGCCATACTGTGGCTTTCAGCGATGCTCTCCAGTCGCGCACGGCCGACGCTCTCCGTTCAAGACGTGACCAAGTTCGGGAAGCACGGAGACCACGGCGTGCTTCTCGATTTGTACCAAACGCTGCGACTCCAGGTACAGGGGCGGCAGCGCATCGGCGACCGCGTGCGCGAGCACTTCTTCGAGAACATCAATAACCAGGTCGAGAGCTACGAGAAGGAGCTGGCCGCGCTCGGTCACCATCTGCACGACACGTACGATACGTGGAGCTGGGATGACATTAGCGACGCTCTGCTTGCCGGCTGCTGGCACCGCATTGCGGTGTACGTGACTCCCGGACTCGGCGACTTCAACTGCCGCGCGGGCTACCACTCGCTCGAAAGCAACCAGCGTACGGGCATGCAGCCGCACCACATCAGCATGTTTGGCAAAGGCGTGCGGTCCTCTTTCCCCGCGTTTGTCATTGCCACGAACGTGGTGAGGTACAACGCGGAGAGTCCAAATGCATTTATTGAGCGCCTCTCGGAGGTGCCACGTGGTTTGGTCAACAAGTGGACGCAGAATAAGGGAAATGTGACGCAGTCGGTTGGAGTTACTCAGAAGCAGTACAGCCAGTGGGTCGCCTTGGCGCGTGGTCTCCCCTCTGGCGTCTCGCAACAGATGAACTCTTCTCAATTTTCAGCAGCCTTGAAAACACGAGCTGGGCAAAAGCTCAACACGGTGCACTGCGAGTTTTGTATTACAGGCAACCGCCTGGACGTTTGCGACGCTTTGCAGAAACTGGTTTCAGATCTGCTCGACGCCGCAAAGGGCATTCCATCAGCCGGTCAGCTAGCTGGCTGCGTGCAGCGCTACGGCACTCCCCCAGCCAGCCTGCAGCAGCTTCGCCAGGCTAATTTCAGCGCAGTGGCCGCGCGCTTGGAGCGTGTTGTGAAGCGGCGGGCGGACGCCGACGTCAAGGCTGCCCTTTACGGCGCGGATGAGATGGAGCGTGCGCTTGCCGTCCTGTACATTGTTGTCAATCACTTTGGTTTCATCATCAAAGGTGGTGTTGTGCGTGATGTCATCTGTCTGGGCAAGACGTCTTTCAAGGACATTGATGCGGAGGCACCTCAAGCGGTCTGGCCAGACAAAAGCAACTGGAGGGCTGTCCTTACCCGTCAGCAGGCGGATGCCACGAGTAAGTACGGTGTTGTATTTGCCATGGGTACAGTGCGGCCCGTTATCACAACCCACGCCGCTGACGGCGTCGTTCCTTTTGATTTGCATATTCCAGGTAAAAACAAAAAGTACGAGGTGGAGCCCATTACCCCGTGGAACACCGCGTACATTCCGTGCCCCAACATGGACTTCACGTGCAACAACCTGTGCATCAAGCCGGGGAATCCGGACCTCTGCTTGCAGTTTCCGGTTTTCATGACTGCCCTTGACATTGCCAAGCAGCTGTGCGAAGATCCTGACCACCCCAAGACCAGCCCGTGCCGTGACTGTGAATGGAAGGCAGGTGCTGGCGGGAACGACGGCTACGGGAAAAATTTAAAGCTTGTCGGCGTCAATACAGCCAAGAGCGGCATGGACGGCCGCATCCAGAAAATGAGGAGCAAGCGCTTCATCTTTGTCGAAGGCGCCTATATCAGTCTCCTAAACACCGTGAACGAGACTATTGTTGTGTTTCACGGCACCAGCCCATCCAGTGCCCAGAGCATCATCCAAGGTGGCTTCCGGCCCAGCACGAACGGCTGCTATGGGCCCGGGCTCTATCTGACGCGGGACCTTGCGGTTGCCTCAAGGTACAGCAAGGGTGCTATGCTTCGCGTTGTTATTCGACCCGGCAACCTCGTGTTTGTGAAACAAAGCAACCCGAGTGGCTGGCAACAGGCAGGCGTCGATACCGGCATTTTAATGAAGGAAGAATCTAGCCGCGGCTATGAAGAGTGGATCGTCCGGGATGTTGCCAAGAGTGTTGTGTCTGTAGGCAACCTCAAGTAGGCCACAAATCTCATAACACCCTTGAGTTGCTTTTTCCTTCATTTTTCTTCCCAGTTTATCCCACTCGTCCCCTTTCCACGTTGTCCAGGAACAGCAATACGGACACACACACACACACACATGTGCGCACAGTTTTTGTCCTCTTTGTTGATTTTCATCTTCTTCGTCATTCTTTACCGCTTCTCATATTTCAGACCGAGAGAATGAAATGAGCCCAGGTAAGCAAAACTAAACCACTTTTGCTGTCTTGGGGCAACGTGCTTTTGATTATAACCACGAATAATGCTGCAAAATGAAAGGTACCTCCCCCAGTTCCTTGCCGCTTTTACTCCGTCGTGGTCTTTCTCCCTCCCACTCATCTTTTTTTTTTTTTCATTACTCCCCGTTATCTTACTACTCCTCTTTTTTTTCTTGACTAATTTATTGATTTTATGCCCCTACTCCTCTATTTCGGCTTTCTTTTAGGTTTCAATTTTTATGGTTGTTTTCTATCCTCTCTTTTTCTCTGCAAGCCTCCTGGAGGATCCACTGTACTTCTGTGCATGACAGTTCCTCCCTCGTACTACCCAGCTTGCCTACTCCCCTACTGGTCTATTTTTTTTTTTTTTTTTGAAATGATGATTCTTTGATTATGTTTCGTCTTTTTTTTTCCTCTGATGATATCTGCCGCATTAAGAAAAAAATCAAGAGTGAGTGGCTGTGAAGGAGTGTTGCTCCTCCGTGATAATGGAAGGAAGCAATTAGCGTTTCAGTTAGGCTGACTCTATCTTCAATGGTGCTATCTTCTATATCCGTATGGGTATCGTCTTTTTCATTATAGCGGCTAATTATGATAATATTAGCTTCTCTGTTAATTAATTGGTGTTTTGTGTTCGAGATGGTCTGACGCGCTTTCTACTTCCTCTGATGTGAACCAGATGTAACGCCTAGCGCTCCCCCTTCCCCCTCTCTCCCCTTTCTACTATCCTACCACTCATCCATAGCTCTTTTTTTTTCTAGATGACTACAACAAAAGACTGGAGCCCTATAAATAAATAGACTTTGTCTCCAGCGCACACACACACACAGAGAGCGACGGAGGAGTGGCTCTGTCTATAGATCACATCAGAAGAAGGCATTAAGTCCTGCGTTGGCTGACAATGCGTTGCTCTCTGTACGCCTGAACACGCACATGGTACATGCGACTGCTTGCATGTATTCTTCTGCATTTACCGTGTCTGATCCGACCATTTCCTTGTGACGGCACGGTACGCAGTTTGAGGTTCAGTTTTAGCACACGGACGACGTTTTCAGCTGGCCAATCTACTGTTTTGCTGCTCGTCTGCATACCGAAGGACATTTTACTTCCAGCAATGCAGGGCTACTGATGGCAGCAACAACATCAAGCGAGCGGCCAAATATAATTTACTTATTGACAGAGGGAGAGAGAGAGACTGTTTGTGCTTTTTTAGTCCTGCCAATAGAACTAACTCCACTGTGCCGCAAGTACTTTTGTAAGTGTGTCAGTGACAGCGCGGCAATGGCGGCTGGTAGTGTATGGTTCTCATTCTTGGCATCTCTATTGGAGAAGAAAAAAAAGAAGAAGAGTGTTAACACTTACTTTCGCACCAACGAAACACACAGCTTTTTTTTTTTTGGGGGGGGGGAGCTGCGTAACATTCATAAACACAATCAGTGACGACGGCCCCCGATGTACTGTTGCCAGCGCATTTCACTGTCGTCTTTACGTCAAGTGTGAGATCTCATTCATACAAGGGGCCTCAGCTTTATGGCTGCGACGTCCGGTGGCCTAAGATGGGCATTGTCTTGGGGTAGAGGGGAGTTGTGCTTGGGTATTGTGTTAGGGTTGGGTTTAGGGTTTGGCTATCCCTCGCTAGTGCGGTGGGTTACGGTGGTGTGGCGTGCCGTGTTGGGTGGTGGCTGCTCGTTTGGATTGCAGAGGGAGGTGGGGGAGAAGGACTGTCAGCGGGGACAAAGAGAGGAAAAAAATCTGATGAGCAAAAAGCACGCCCCGCGGAGACTAAACTCACAGTGATTTGATCGTAACTTGTGAAAGCGTCTCTACTACAGCCTTCTCCTTGCTATGGTGAGATGTGCATGTCGCTGAAAGAAAGTGTGGTTCGTGCTGCCGGTCGGTGACCTGAAACAATTCGTTTTTCCTCCATTCCTCTCCCTCCATCTTACCTCACGACCTACCCTCTGCGAGGCAAGAAGCCCTATAGCCGAACACGGATGGATTAGTTTTTAGAGCGATCCTACACACACCACGCTTTGAATCCAGCGTGTTTCCCTTCCCCCTTGTTTAATCTTTGTGTGCGATCTCACTCCTCCGAAAACCCTCAATTTCCACAATAACACATTTCGTGCGTGACCTGCCCTCAGCATGTGATCTTTCTCTAACTCATTTCTTGCGAAGCACCCATTCCACTGTGTAATTGGGTAACTTTCGCCTTTCCTTATAACAATCAAGCATAAAGCCATTCCAACGGAATTAGCGGAGTGAATTGGAATGATGGGAGCCGGCTTTGCCTTGGAGCTGTTGGGTCAAAGCGCCACTCTTCGTAACACATACACTGTCGTGCTATCAGTGGAACAGCCACCTCAAACTTCCCATCGACATTTTTGATTGTAGGTTGGAGATGTGATCAGTGGGGCGCTCTTTACTTCGTTTACCTTGGTGGGAGAGAGGGGGAGAGAAAAAAAATGAGCTTCATTATTGTCATGATTGCAACCAATATACGAGAGGAACACTGAAATCAGGGCAGGGGAGGAGGGGAGGAAAAGCCGAAGGGATCGCTGTTGTCTCTAGGCATTCTGCTTATGTTTCTTCCTCAGCGCGAAGGTGTAATGACATCTCTCTCAAACACCCAACACATACTTATAGGCTAGTAGTTGCTCGTGCAGTCGCCTCGCC
>JAQOSZ010000023.1:0-15641 GCA_030347455.1 Kentomonas sorsogonicus | reverse complement strand
GGCCTCCGCGCGATCGGCCTCGCGCGCGGGGACTTGTTTCAGTGAAGCTTCCCACTGCGGACCCTGAAAGTCATAGCGCTGTTCCTCCTCGTCGTCCTGTAGTCTCTGCCGCGCCGCTGCCTCCGCAAACAGCAGCGGCTCCAGATCCGTGGCCGCGAGGGTGGCAACGACACTCCGCAACCGCAGCCCCTCCGTCTCCACCAAATTGCAGTGCTCCCGCCATTCCTTGTCCGAAAAGCGCGCCGCCGCCGCCATCCCCTCCGTCACCTCGCGGAGCTGTGTCTTGTGCCTTTCATTGGTTTCATCTGGATTCTCTTTATAGTTATCTCGCTCCTTTAATAGTTTCCCGACCTTCTCCCCCAGCGCCGTCATTCGAGCGTTCATTTTCCGCGCTTTTTTAATCAACTGCTCAACGTCTGCTCGCAGCTCTTCGTTTTCTCTTAGCGCTTGCTTCAGTGTTTTCTGCATCGCCTTGGTAGAAACGTCTCCTGAGTCGGCCATGTGAATGTGCACCGCGAAATCTATCGCAGTAGGTCGCAGAACGGCGCCAAGGCCCTGCGACCCTGTTGTGGTGGTGGTGGACTTCCACCGGAACCCCGTGCGCTGCGGAGCCCCCGCCGGCAGACGGGTGAGAGCACGGGAGAAGGGGAGGAGACGCCGGAAAGAAAGCATGTCGTGATTCAGAAGCGTTCTCCCTGTACAGCTCTTCTTGTACCTTACTAATACTGTCCCGGCTACTTCTGTGTGAATATCTTGAGATACTAAATAGAAACCGAAATAGCTATCTGGAAGATGGAAAGAAACGACCAAAATATCAGATAAATCGGATTAATGCGATACACTTTGAAGGATTAAGGCGACTTTGACCAGTTCTTGAGAAGAAAACAAAAGGGGATACAGGAAATAATAATAAAAATACTATGTTTATCAAGTACTACTATCTATCGAAAAAAAGAATCCGTCGTAAAAGAGGAGTGGTAGGTGTGGAACTGAGATAGTCATAGCGTTCACAGTGTGAGGATGTGTGTGTGTGTGAGAGAAATGTGTCATAGCTCTATCGAGCGACGACTCAAATTTCTTCAGTAGCGTATAGAGAGAAGAGCCAGCGATTGATCACCGTGGTGAGAAATGGAAGGATTAAAAACAAAAAGATCAGCATCATGATGTTCATCCATCTCGTTCTACTTCACAGGATATCAAAATAGTAGGTAGATAAAGTAGCATGAGAGAAGAGTTGAAACGATTGAAATATACAACCCGTTGAGAACCATTGGAGAGCCTTACCAGCGAACGAAAAGGACTGTAGTCTTTAACAAGAATACGGACGCAAAGAATGCAAACTTTTGCGGCTTGATTGGTAATGGGATAATGTGTGTTACTTCTCGCAGTGAATAACAAGGGTGGAGGCATGTGTGTTTATGTGCGAGTGCGTGCATCTTGCAGCTCCTCTCATATTGTGTTGTTGTTTTTCGCGCCGGAGAGCGCGGCACAAAACAGAAGACGATGTTGGTCACGTCTCAGGTGACACCGTAGTCGATGCACCGTTAAAGTGATGTCAGCAACAGAGGCAATGCTGCAAACGTACCAGAACCTATTCATCTATCATACCTCTTCTCAGCTACACTTCATCAAAGCCTCAACCAATCTCACTTCACATAGAGCTCAGTTACCACAATTCCATGAAGTGACTGAGAAGAAACGATAGAAGCGATGTCTTTCACTACACGGTTAGACAAAAACAAATAAAAGACTAAAAGACTACTACTAAGTACATGAAACAAAAAAAGAGGAGATGGTATTAATTGAGTTTTTCATCATGACAGGGAGCACTATTATTAATTTATATCAATGATGTCCAGAAACCAACCTCACTTGATCCGCGCCTCCAACATTCCCTCTCCTCGCTAGTATTTGCCCTTTCGCCCAGTGTTTAGCAGTCCATGCATTCCCACAGGATACCCCGCCCGCAGGATTGTCCTCTCAGCGACCGTACAAAACCTGGTCTCTATGTTGTTCTCAGTTACAAAAGAAACAACCCGACCCAGGTCGAAGCTCATCGGCAGGGACTAGGACGAAAAGCGCTGGACCCCGTACATGGCTGTGGCATATTTAATAAAAATGCAAAGAAAAGAAGGAAGATTATGGAGAAAAGAACGCAGAGAGTAGAACACGGCCCGATCCTCAGCTGCCGCAATCAGAGGCGGCTGCTCGTCCCATCTGGCACCAGCAACGAAAACCTCCCCGGAATGAAGAAAAAGCACTGCCTCCCAGCCATCCAGGGAAGCATCGGTGCACAGCGTTGCTGTAGGGGCACAGCCGCGAGGCGGAGAGAAAAGCTCATTTCGTTCAACTGCCAGCCGCCAGGCCGACCCGGACCGCAAAGCAGAACTCGGCAGCAGAGCGAGGTCTGTACCTGCGAGTAAGCCGCGATTGAGTCTGGACAGACGCCGCCGAACGCTCTTTAGGAAAAAGTAATATTTGAACCCCTTGAGACCCAGAATGGATGAAACGTAGAGAAGACGCGCCGTAAAGGACTCCAGTTCTTGTACAGTAGCGTCTGCCAACGAGCGCGCCGTCTTCACTTTCTTCAAGAATTTATGGGATAGACGAACGGTGTGGTTCGAGTGATTAAAACAAACGCCGAGAAAGTGATACTCATAGCTCGGAGGGATAACCTCCCCAAGCGTGGCCCTGCAGTCGCAACAGACTCGTATCATGGTGTTGGTGCTCGCCTCGACCAGATGTTGCGGCCCCGAAAATCGAACGTTGTCTATCCAGACGTCGATCTGAACACCCGGCGACGCCGCCTCCTCCGCCCGCCTAGTCCTTCCCTCCCCCCCCCCCTCCCCTTTTTCTGACTTAGCATGCGCGGTAGCCGGAGTCAAACCTGCGTCTTTAATTGGCAGATTGCGAGGTGGCTGCACGGGCAACTACTAGCCTATAAATGTTTGTTGAGTTTCTCGGAGAGTTGCCATCAGTACCGTTCCCTCCCACGGCAAACACGAGATGGGCATTTCTTCAGTATGCGTGTGAGCTTCAACATCATCGTCTCGGTCTGTGTATGCTCTCATTTTTCGCATCGCTTGTGAAGGTACCCAGCCAGAGGGGGCTGCTGTCCCGCATCGACATATGAATAGCTCTTCGGTATTGTGGCATGTCGTTGAGTCCCTCCACTGCGGTATCAGCCGCAGCTGCTCCAGAGTGTGGGTGTGCAAGCCATGGAGCATCCAGAACTGTTGGGTAGTGAGGTACGTCAAAGGATGGATCACAACACAGAGGCTCGGAAGAAGCGCATACAATTATCAAAAAAAAAAGGCAGTTAGTGCAGCGCAAGAAGCTGGAGAAGAAGGAGGTGGCACGGCTTCATGGTATCAGACCCGTCCTGGCGTGCTCTCCTGGAGGTGCGAAGGCGATGAAAGAAAGATGTGCTTTCGTTCGGAAAATGCCTTTATAGAGAGAGGAGCACCCGATACTCAATGATCACGAGAGAGTGGAATCTTTTTCGTGTACATACAACTCTCGCTAAAATAATGTCTGGGCATCCCTTGGTGCCACTCCACAAGTTGCCTACACAGGTGACGCTCTGAGTAAATGATGGTTCTGTCGCCAGTGTGCGCGTTCACGCTCAACACAAAGTATAGGAGGCCACACTGCGCTCCAAACACTTGATAGAACTAATCGCGTAGGATCCTTCCTACCGCACGTTCCTCTTTCCAGTCACAAAATTCGGCTTATTCCTTTTCTTTAACAGGTAAACTGCTCACCTGCATTCCCAAGCAGCAGCCACTGGCACAGTCACCAATGTGATGCGCACTGTAACGAGGATGATAGAGCAACTGATAAACTGTATCGTACTTCCAAGAAGAATACCGAAACCAATAAGGAGATGTGTACTCTGTCTAAAACAGCGCGTCTATAGTATTCTTAACGAGTTGTCCGCTGTTGGTCAGCCGCCAGTCTAAACACGTGGTAAGGTGCTGCGAACAGATGGCGCACTCTCCCAGTTATCTGTTCAGATGGAAGTGAACATCTAGTTCGCCCCTCTGAGAGATGCAGCGTCGAGAACGAGATTCCTGCTCGTTACTGATGAATTCAGCAAAGTCGTCTCAGAATATGCACTTCCCAAACACCATCAGCAGAAATGTATTGATGGTGAGATGAAGAAAAGGTAACCGATGCAAGACACAGAAGCCCCCACAGTATTCCCCTTTTCATTTGTGTTCGATATTACTATCTGCGTTTTGTGTTATTCTGTGAAGACTTTGTAAAAAAAAAAAAAA
The DNA here is from genome assembly GCA_030347455.1 of Kentomonas sorsogonicus. Classification (NCBI taxonomy): domain Eukaryota; phylum Euglenozoa; class Kinetoplastea; order Trypanosomatida; family Trypanosomatidae; genus Kentomonas; species Kentomonas sorsogonicus. The sequence goes on along the minus strand of JAQOSZ010000023.1, from coordinate 11,361 downwards.
AAAATCATTCAATAAAAGGTGGGTGTGAGGAGAGAGAGAGAGAGAGAGAGAGAGAGAGAGATAGAGATGTTCACGGAATAGATACTTGCATTTCGCGGACATAAACCATGTTAACCACCACATGTCATCTGTCACGTGCACAAGCGTTTTCATCACTAATGTAAAAACGCACTCTCTAACTGGCCTCCACGCAAGAAGATTAACGGCATCATCAGAGCCAGTCAGACAGAAGAATACCCGTCGTTTCTCGGTGGGCGCGTGGCCGTAGAGACTTCAACAGTGCAGACATAGTGGCGCCCGCAAAGTAATTGATCACATGAACAAAAAGTAAAGCGCCGTGTTGAGTCTTTCTGAGCAGTCTTCGTGGCGTTGACGACACAGTAAATACAATTTATATTCATTGACGATCGTTCATGGCTGGTGAATTAATTTTTCATGTATTTGAAGGAAGATAATACTAACATGACAAGAGAAAGGTGGAGTGAGACACATGGAAGAAGACGTTCAACGGTAGGTGTGCCGAGCATCGACATTCCATGCAATGGTAAAGAAAAAAATGGCAATGTAGTAGATTCAATTTTCAAGGGGTAATTCTTTCAAATCTGTAGAGCTATATATTGGCTTCCAGATGCGTAAAAAGGATCATTAATCCACGATTGCGAGTTCGGATGATTTAGGTTCCTTCGTGGTATCTGTCATGTTCCATCGTTTCAGCTTTTCCATGAGTGTTTCAGGCCAAAAACTAGACGAAGCTATTCAACGTTTCCAACAATAGATGAAGTAAAAAGTAAAGAAATACATACATTAAACCAATTTGGAAGATAAATTGGTGGGTGAACAAAAGTGCTAGTTCCATTTTCCAGTACGCTTAAGGAAGGGAGAGAGATCAGGAAATGGAAAATCAACGACAAATAAAAAATACACATAATGGAATACTAAATAACAAAGTAAAAATTCGTGGCAATAACTTTGAAAGAACCAAAAAGAAAAGTTTACTACAATAGAGAGAGACGACGAAACATGAAACACATTAAAAAAAAAAAAACTACCCTCCAAAATTGTGCGCAGCAACATACTTGATGAAATAAAAAAAAAAAATAAAGTATTATGGAGGTTGCCATGTTGTGCCATCACTAAACTAGCTATGTTTTGCATGTGCAAATTAGAGAGAGTGTGATTACGTCCATCATAGTCAAATAACTTGAAAGAGAATTCGCGAGGCGCGCACAAACTGCAGTCTCTCACTTGAATAGCCCTTAGGAGAAATAGGACGGGCAGCTAGCCCAAATAATGCACGAATAATCATCATTATAAGGTTTGAGATCTATATACGTGCGAAAAATAAAGGAGCATTCTACGGATGGTCAGGGAAAGCAATCAAGAAAAAAACTGGACATTGAAAAAGCGTATATACAAAATAGACATTACAAAAATTCATCAATACACTCAATACGAAAAAGAAAAGGGGAGAAAAGAAAAGGAAGATGAAGATAGCAACGGTGCAGGTACAGCTCTTGGGGAAGAAAAGTGAATGTCTCACTCGAATGTTAGGAGGTATGCACACAAGAGAAGATACTTCGACGAAAAATACATGAGCACTGAACCAACTATGCAAGGAATAAAAACGCGTTCATTAATATTCAAACAGTTATTACAAAGAGTGGAAGAGGAGAAACGTTACAGAAGCATCACAAGCTAAGAGGAAAGGAGAAGCGGGAAACTTAGAGAAAGCAAAGAAAGATGGCGAAGTTAAGGACAGGCAGTGGTCGCCAGCGTGAGTGATGAAATACAAGAGCATTTTCATGGCTGAATTGGTCTTCGCGCTTCTCGGAGCACCTTTCATGGCATGCTAAAAGGAATTTTGATGTGCTGCGGATCATTCTTTGGTGTGGGGGGGGGGAGGGGGGGGAGAGTGTACATACACTTGTAAAAGCGTGGTCTTGTTATCTTGGGAGGAGAACAGAGAAAGTACGTTTACGATGAGGCAAAAGTATTATCAAACGGTACGTCTACGTTATTAAAGGGGAAAAAAAGTAATTAGAGAGATTTACAAAAAAAAAAAAAGACAAGAGAGTAAAGCAATACAAAGAAAAGAATCTGAAAATCATGTCTGCTGGACAGGCTGAAAATATAATACATTTTTACCCCCTTCTGTGGCACATGAACTGAGGGAGAGCATAATGCTTTCGATAACGAATGTCTTCGGTGCCTACCATGTGGTCATAACTCAGCAAGGTGAAAGGTACCTACAAAGTCTCGACACTGATATCATCTTCCACCGCCGGGAAAATAGTGTCGTCAACATCTTCACGGATCTCGTTGTTTCGATTCATGAAGTCTGTGTTCACATCGGCGATCTCGGTCGCCGCATGGCGCGACGCACCACGCTTCATGCGCGACCGCCGCTCCCGCGCCTTTCCGGGCGCGTCCTCGTCGGCGGCGCGGTACGGCATCAGCGGGTTGGCGACCGGCACGTCGCTGTCCAGCGGTGGGTAGTGGATTGCGGTGTCGGAGTCCTCTGGAGGTTTTTCGTTAGCTTCAAAGCGACCGTGCTGATCCTTGTCCTTCTTCTTGCGGCAGCAGCAGCACAGCACAATAATGAGCACAATGAGCAGCAACAGGAGGACGGCAAGCACAATAATAAGAATAATCCACCACGGGAAGCCGCTGCCGCCGCCGTCACCGCCACCGTCGGGCTTTCGCACATAACCGTCGTCGGGACCTTGGCTGAGCGTGCACATGAACTGATATGGGCCATCGGCAGGGTTGACGTTGATCCACCCGCCCGCACTCTTGCTGTAGGCGAGGAGGGTGGCAGAGGGTGCCGTCTCCGTAGCGTCCGTGAGCTTCGGGTAGCCGGGAGCCCACTTGGCGTAGGCGCCGTCAACGGGCACCGCGGCAGGGTCGCTGTCAAGTGCGTAGTTCTGCGTGAAGGCGGGGCCGTGTCCGGTGTCGCTCGACTTCACCATCCACTGCCACGCGCCGCTGAACGTGTCGCCGGCAAACTCGCCACCGAGAAGAATCACATCAGAAGCGTCAGCGGAAGCGGAAACGTTAGCCTCCAGCGCCGCCTGGAGGTTCTGGTTAAACACGCGCAGCGGCACGCCGCCGTTCAGTGCGCACACGGCAAAGGGATCGTTCCAATCTGGCTGATTGGAGGCGCTGCTAGACTCGTCACCAGGATTCACAGAAGGGGGCGGAGGAGATACGTAAATGGTGTAGTCATAGGGAACGCAGGCGACGACAGTCGGAACCTCGGAAGAGCCATGACTCACCCACTGGCCGTCCGAAAGAACAAAGGAGGCGTAGTTGTCACTTTCAGCAGGCTCGCTGGCCCAGTTGGTGTAAGTGGCGGGTGTGAGCTTGTCGGTGAGCTGCAGCGGGTCTATCCAGCCCCACTGGTTGGTCGGGTTGTCCTTGTAGGCGCCGAGTAGGACCGGTGTGGTGGACTTCTGCTGGAGGAGGGTGTCGCTGCTGTCCATGTAGTGCCGCAGCGTCAGCGTCTGCACCTCCACGTCGACGCTTGCGTTCAGCACCTGCACAGGGGCGCCGTCGTGGGCGGCGCAGGCAGCCCAGCCAGCCAATATGGCGTCGGGAACTCCAGCACTGCGAGTCATGGCGGTGCGACTGCTGCTGCCACTGGTGACGACCGGAACGAGAAAGACTCTAGTGCGCTGAAAGCACTCGGTATTGTCTGCTCCACACGTCTGGCAGGCGAGAGAGTACGGAGTGCCCGCAGCAGTTGGCGCGACGTTGACCCATCCGGCAAGTGTCGGGTTGAAGGCGAGCATCGTGAGGGTGGCGCCGGACTGCGGATAGCCGCTGGCCCACTGGATGTGCGAAGTTGAATCGATCGTCAGCGATGAGCCGTCATTCCAGCTCACCGAGCCGCCCGCACCCACCGTCGCGCGCGTCAGTAAAACGTCCGCTGCTGGCGTGATCTCACCCAGCATCACGGCGCGCCGTGTCGCTCGGCCCAAACCGCGCTGTGTTTCCTCGTCGGATGCGATCAGAGGGTCGCCGGGGGGATCGTGGATGCGGCACAGGGCAGTATTCAAGCTGTGCGGCGAGTCCGGCGCGGGTAGCCCGGCTGGGGACACCGCAACAAATGAATACAGCGCATCGAGAGGATATTGACAGGCGACGAAGTAAGAAGTAGAAGCCCCGTCAACGCTCGTCCAGGCACCCATGCCGGCGCTGTTTGCAAGAATAATGTTGCCGCTGGAGCCAGTGAAGCCACTCGGCCAGTTGGTGTAGGCACCCTCAAAAGAGGCGCCCGAGATGCCCGTCGCGAACTTGCGGCTCTGGTCGTTGTTCCACGCCCAGTCGTCGCTCGCAGAGCTGTACCGCCCGCTAGTCAGAATGGGTTCTCCTGGTGTGAGTTTGCCACGAAAAATGTCTCGCATTTCGACCACCTGCAGGCTGTACTGCGTCCCCGCGTTTTGAATTGCAAGCGGCGACCCAGGCGGGTCGTTGAGTTCGCAGACATTAGCGAGAGCCTGTGCATCATCCCGTGGAACAGGAAAGTTGGCGCTTGCATAGAGGCTGGAGTCCGTAATCACAATATCCCTCTGCGGGACGTCCATTTGATAGCAGGCAACGATAAAGTCGGCGGCGTCAGCCTTGACATTGACGAAGCCCATCAGTGCAGTGTCGTACGCGATAAATGTGGTGGTGCTGGGGTCACTTGTGTCCGGATAGCCAGTCGCCCACGACACACGCAGAGACTTGCTTTTAACGTCAGCTAGGGTCGCATTGGTGAGAACAACGTCGCCAGCGGTGAGGGAGCCGTCTTTCAGCTTCGCTAATACTGCAATCTCGAGGCGGAAAAGACTTTCACTGCGGGTGATGGGGTACGCCACGCCTGATGGGCCGCTGTTCGCCTCGCACAGGACGGAGGCCTGCTCGGGGGTTTGAGCGAGAGTGGCAACGCCTGTTGGCGCGGTGACGGTGAACAGCGTTTCGGTATCGTCCTGGTACTCCTCATGGCCACTTTCGCAGACAATGATTTGCTTATCCGACGGCGGGATGTTCACCCAGCCGCCCTTCTCAAGAGAGAACCAGAGAGTGTTTGTGCCACCAACCTGCATCGGGTACCCCACCGCCCAGTTCTGGAACTGCTTCGTGTTGCCCGCCGTCGCGCCGTCATCCAGCGAGAAGCCAGTAGTGAAAGACTCGCCACTGCCGGTCCAGTACCATTCGTTGTTAACAGCATCATACGAGGCGGCAAGCAGAACGATAACATCAGATGTGATCTGTGTGGCGTCGGCAGCGTCGAGGCGCTTGAGCATCGCGAACTCCAGGGCGGCCTGCATGGCGGCGGAGGTGATGGCAAGCCCGCGCGAGGTGGGGTCTCGCTCAATGCACGTACGGTCGGCAAGACTGGCGGCGCCGGAGATACTAGCCGCCGTCGTCGTCGTTGGAAACACAATTTTTTCACTCAATGATTCAGTTTCCGTTTTTTCGCCCGACCCTGCGACGCAGGCAACCCACGAGGCAACGGCAGCGTTAGCCTCAGTGGTGATCCACCCGCCGCTGGACGGGAGAAAGGCGAGAGTGAGGCCCGCTTCCTGGCTGCTGGTGCTGTCGGTCACGGTGGCTGGTTGCTTGCCAGCGACCCAGCTCTGGTAGGCTGTCGCGCTGGTGGTGCTGGACATGAGCGAATGTCCTGTCATGAAGGGAGCCCCTGTGGCAGTGTGCACCCAGTGGCCGCCCTGCAGGTCTGGCGGGTACACGTCAGAGGTGTAACGGCCGTTGAGGAGAATTTGATCGGTGACATGCAGAGTGGGAGAGCTTTCCTTCAGCATTTCAATAGTTTTGACAATGAGTTCCGTCTGCTTTGCGGCAGCGTCAATCGCCACAGGCGACAGACCACGGGCAATGCACAGTTGGTGGAGAGCGGCGCTGGCGACGTTTGCGGGTGTGGGCTCGAACAGAATGGAGGACGTCAGTGTTTGGGGCGTTGGTGCCTTCTCGCAGACAATCCACGCGGACGTGTCATCCTCAGCCACGTTGATCCACCCGCCGACATTCATATTGTACGCGAGCAGCGTTTTGGCGACGTAGCCGTTGACGCCCCCAGTCGCCTCGGGATAGCCGTCGTACCACTGCACGTAGCCGACGGTGCCGGCAGGGTTGTTGAAGGCCGACTGCATGGTGGCGCCACTGGTGTACCACACCCACTCGCCCTCAGTGTCATCAGCTGTAAACGGGTAGTGAAAGTTGTTGACCATGTACTGAGCGCCAAGGAGGACGGAGGTCTGGCTGACGCCGGTGGGGTTATCGCTCTCCAGAATGGTCGACATCGTCTTGCGCTCAAGCTCGGCCTGTTTCGCGATCGAGTTCAACACGGCTGTTTGTAGGTTAGGGTCGTACAAGGTGCAGAGCGGCATGAAGACACCGGCGCCCAGACCGTACGTCTGATTCAAGACAACTAGTCCGGTGTCCGGGATCGACACACTTTCAGGCAAGTCCTCACAGGCGACGTACATCTGTGTATCCTCGCATCCTGTCTGTAGCGACCGCGCGCGCCAGCCACCGCCACGAATGTAATCGACGTTGTCATACGCAAAGGTGAAGGCGACGCGGGTGTTGGATTCGTCGTCGAAGCAAAAGGGCTCGGCCATGTACGTGACAAAGTTGCGCGCCCATCCAGAGTACACACCCTCTGGCTGCGTCTCTGTAAATGTGTAGTTGTCCGGGCGGCAGCGGCCGTGCGAGAAGGCGACGTCGTTGGGCAACTCGTTCTCGTCGTGGAAGTGCCAGCTGCCGGTGAGGCTGTTGAAGGAGGCGCCCAGCAGGTACATGGCGTTGAGGGCACTGTCTTGCTGTGAAGACGGCAGCGCATCGACGGCCCGCAGAATCTGTGTAGCGATGACGAGGTCTTTCTTGCCCGATGTGGGCTGCATCAGGCGCTTGTTGCGGGCCTGGCACATGCGGGAGAAGACGGTGAGATTGCCAGAAAGACAACCCACCTCAAGCGGTGGAAGCACAGCCTCAATGCCCCACTCGTTCTGTGTGACGTACTGGTCACCCATCTCGCAGATGACAAAAAAATTGTATTCGGGAGCTCCGAGATAAGCCTCCCATTGTGCAGCGCGTCCAACAAGAAGGAATTGCAAGAACCAGAATCCATTTACTTCAACAAATGAATTGGGAAACACAACCCGACCGATGTACGTCCCGTTGGTAAAACCACTCCACTCATTGGGATTGGCAATAAACGCGTCCGGCTCCATAACGCCGCCGGTGCCGATAATCGTCCCAGTCGCCTGCTGTAGGTTGATGTTATCGTGCGAGACGCGGTGCCACGTGCCGTTGAAGCGGTCCTCCAGTCGGTCAAATGTGTAGCGAATGCCAAATACATTGCCATCGCCCAGACCCTGATTAATAGCAGCCTGATTCCTAGCTTTGGTATCAGGAACAAACAGCTGGCCACCTTCTGATTGGCATCGTGCTTGCAATCCGCCCATGAAATACCGTTCCATGCCTGTTACGCTAAACGTCTTCAGGACAGGATTCGGATCGCTTGCAGCAAAACAGAAATGAGCACTCAGGGAAAGCAATATGCCCACCACTACTAGGGCCGCTAGTGTTTTACGGGCAACTCGCATCATTCTGGCTCGATATAAAATAGTAACTGTTGTGGGTAGCCAACAGCAGTAATACTCACTTGCCTACAACAGTAACTTTCTAACTCAACTAGAGGTTTGCGGCAATAGGAGGACGACGCGCTTTCTGATAAAAGCAGGGAGTGAGGGTCGCGCGAGAGAGTGTGGTTTAAAAAAGTTTATGGCAGTGAAGCTGTGTTGACAATAGCAAGAGAAGACTGAGCACGACAACAACAACAAAAGATAAAAAGATAATATGAATCGGGGGGAGGGGAAAGCAGTTATGTAATATACAGCAAGAAGAACAGAAGAAGAAAAAGAAAATGGAGAGAAAAGCAAGGGGAAAATACTAAAGAAAACAGAAAGAAGGAAGAAAAAAATATAACCTTGAACTCCGACAGCAATTTTGATTACTAAAATAAGAATCTCAAGACAAAGGAGATGCAGTAGGGGTTCTTGGGAGAATTATAGGAGAGTTGATTTTGGTTTTCCAGGGAGGGGGGCAAAAAATTATATATCGCAACAAGGCAATGGAAGCTATAGAAGAGTTCAGAGAAATTGGAATTCAAGAGAGAAGGGGGATGAAAGAGTAGTAGACATTGGTAGTGCGGGGCAACAGCAGTGGAAGCACGAAAAGAGGCAGCGCAGATGACAGCAATTTCTCACGACTCGTCAGTGCATGGCACTCGAATTGGTGATGCATGCCGTGGCGGAATATATGGCGGCAGCAGCCCCACAGCCGCTCGACACCGCCACCGATACAGCAAAGGGTGAAGCGCTGGTACATCTCAATGACCGCAACCAACTGATAGCGGAGCAGTGTCAGTGCTTTACTGTTCCGATTTAAACAAACGCTTTGTACTAATTCGAGAGTTTTACAAACATTATATTTCATAAACACCTAAAAAAAAGAATAATCAGACGCCAATGTAAAAGAACAATAAAGAAATAAAAGATAAAAGATAAAAGATAACCGGAGGGCAGGGAAGAACAAATGAGAGGGTGGGGTGGGGGAAAGATTAATGAAACTGGAGGGAAAAAAACTTTTGAAGTGTGATGAGGGAGTTCTTGAATTATTTATTGTGACTTAGTGTTTCGTTCTTCTTCTGCGATCATGCCTTTTCTCTCTTCGAAGCCGTCTTCTCAGTGTTATTCCTCTCCCATTTTCCCATTGTTGACTCGAGGGTGCGGGAAACGGGGGTAAATATTTAAAGAAAAGGCAAGGAGGAAAAAGACAAGAATAGTGAACGACGGAAAAGAAAAAAACACTAAGAAATATGGGGGAAGAAAATGTGTCAACGGGAAATATTAAAACTGATCTTTTTGAAAATACTCAAAGACATTTGGCATAGTAAAAAAAAAGAAAAACAAACATATGAAAAGCATCGTGAAAAGAATAAAAAAGAAAAGGATTTGTCAGATTATCAGCGAGAAAATAAATTGAAAACGAAAAAAAAAGAATCGGTCGATAATCAGCGCAGAGAGCTAATTGCTTTTGATGAGCCGAGGCTCAGGTTGTTGTTGTTGGGCACCTTAAAAGAGAAGCAAGCACTCACGTATGCACTAAGCGGTAGCAATAGGAAAAATGCAATGTGTGTATATAAGCAGCCCCTATGGATGAGTGCTTCCTCTCGTGCTCACCTTAAATGTTGCGAGGAGGCAGTGAATGCATTCGCTGAGGAGGAAAGGAAAGTAAAAAAAAAAAAAATCAAAATGAGCAAAACGTGCGAGTAGTGAAGTCGCTTCGCTTTACTGATTCCATATTTTTTGTTGTTCCCTCCCCCTCCCCCCATCGTCTCCAGCAGCAGCATGGTGTCGCTGAGAGTGCACGAGGAGGGGGAGCGTAGCGCAAGGGAAAACTTCGATAAGGCTGCGAGCAGAATTAACTCCGAAAATGCACCTGCCTCTCGCGCTAATTCATTCATCTCCGTCGCTTACGTATTCGTTTACGGTATTAGTTGGGCTTCCACGCGAGCGACACGATGGGCACCTCGTGGCTGCCGAGGATGACCTCGGTGAAGGTCAGCGTGTCGCGCTTCTCCGCCGTCTCCTTCATGATCGCGTCCACCTTGCCGATCTCCTTGACGACGCTGGTCTTGGGCGTAGTGGGACCCGACACAGCCTTCATCAGATCGCACCAATTCCACGTCGCAATATTATTGTACTCAGCTGTCCACCCGTGAATCACGCGCTCGATGACGTAGCCGTCGTTGTTGATCAGGAACACCACCGGCTTCAGGCCGTTGCGCACGAAGGAGCCGAGCTCCTGCGCCGTCATCTGCGCCGAGCCGTCGCCGACCGACAGGATGACGCGGCGGCTGGGGTCCGCCATCTGCGCGCCGAACGCCGCGGGATCGAGTAGCCGATGGAGCCCCACAGGCACTGCACCAGCACGTTGGTCTGCTCCGGCATCACCAGGCCGGCGCACGCCGAGCTGGAGGTGCCCTGGTCCACCACGACGATGTCGCCCGGGCGCAGGTTCGCCTGCACCTCGCGCCAGAAGTGGTGCGCGCTCCACACGTTCGGGTCCTTGGGCGCGTCCAGCGACGCCGGCTTCGGGTGCTGCCGTCGGCCACGCGGCGGCGTACTTGAGGGCCACCGCGCGGATCGCGTCGAGCGCGGCGGCCATGGGCACCTGCGCGTACGTCTGGTTGCCGATGCTGCAGGCGAAGGGGCCCACCACGATCGAGCGCGCCTCGTCGACCTTCTGCGAGAAGTAGCCGGTGCCGAAGTCGTGGAACTTGACGCCGATGCGGATCAGCACGTCCGCGTCCTCGACGATGCGGCGCACCGCGTCGGGGCTCGTCGCGCCGAAGTAGCAGCCGAGGTAGTTGGGCGACTGCTCGTTGAGCGTGCCCTTGCCCAGCAGCATGTGCGCGTACGGGATGTGCGCGTCGTCGAGCAGCGCCTGCGCGGGGCCGTGGCAGACGTAGCGGTCGCAGAGGTACCCGACGAGGGCCGCCGGCGCCTTGGCCGCGCTCAGCATCTCCTCCACGCGCGCCGTGAACGCCGCGAGGGTGGCCTTGGAGATGGCCGGCGCGCGGCGCTCCAGCGGGCAGATGGGCGCCTGGATCGGCGCGATGGCGACGTCCATCGGCAGCAGGATGAAGCCGGGCTTCTTCTCCTGCAGGATCGTGTTGATGACGCGGTCGATCTCTTGCGCGGCGTTCTCGGGCGTCAGGCGCGCCGTCGCGCACGAGATCTGCTCGCCTCATCGTCGCAAAGTGCGTGAAGTTGCCGTCGGCGAGCGTGTGGTGCATCATCAGGTGCTTGTTCTCCGCCTCGCGCGTGGGGCCGCCCACAATGTGCAGCGTCGGCACGCGCTCCGCGTACGAGCCGGCGACGGCCGTTGAGCGCGCTCAGCTCGCCCACGCCGTACGTCGTCAGGATCGCGCCGAGCGTGTGGCGCACGCGCGCGTAGCCGTCGGCGGCGTAGGCGGCGTTGAGCTCGTTGGCGCACCCGACCCACTGGATGGTCGGCGGACGCCTCCACGTCGTCGAGGAAGCGCAGGTTGTAGTCGCCGGGCACGCCGAAGAGGTGGTTGCAAGCCGGTCTCCGCGATGCGGTCCAGCAGGGTAGCAGCCGACGTTGTACGACTCAGCGGGCATCTCTGCGGGGAGGGCGGTACGGAACGGGAGGTGGGGGGTTGTGACGAAACGGGTCGTTACAGACCTTGGGCAAGATGCTGGAGGGACGAAGAAAGCTTATTAGGGGGGGATCGAAGGTAAACTTAACGATAGCGGTTTATTC
>JAQOSZ010000022.1:0-56493 GCA_030347455.1 Kentomonas sorsogonicus | reverse complement strand
TGCGTGAAAGCACTCGGTATTGTCTGCTGCACACGTCTGGCAGGCGAGAGAGTACGGAGTGCCCGCAGCAGTTGGCGCGACGTTGACCCATCCGGCAAGTGTCGGGTTGAAGGCGAGCATCGTGAGGGTGGCGCCAGACTGCGGATAGCCGCTGGCCCACTGAATGTGCGAAGTTGAATCGATCGTCAGCGATGTGCCGTCATTCCAGCTCACAGAGCCTCCCGTACCCACCGTCGCGCGCGTCAGTAAAACGTCCGTTGTTGGCGTGATCTCACCCAGCATCACGGCACGCCGCACCGCTTGTCCCAAACCGCGCTGTGTTTCCTCGTCGGAGGCGATCAGAGGGTCGCCGGGGGGATCGTGAATGCGGCAGAGGGCAGTATTCAAGCTGTGCGGCGAGTCCGGCGCGGGTAGCCCGGTAGGGGACACCGCAACAAACGAATACAGTGCATCGAGAGGATATTGACAGGCGACGAAGTAAGAGGTGGAAGCGCCGTCGACGCTCGTCCACACACCCATGCCGGCACTGTTTGCGAGAATAATGTTGCCGCTGGTGCCAGTGAAGCCACTCGGCCAGTTGGTGTAGGCACCCTCAAAAGAGGCGCCCGAGATGCCCGTCGCGAACTTGCGGCTCTGGTCGTTGCTCCACGCCCAGTCGTCGCTCGCAGAGCTGTACCGCCCGCTAGTCAGAATGGGTTCTCCTGGTGTGAGTTTGCCACGAAAAATGTCTCGCATTTCGACCACCTGCAGGCTGTACTGCGTCCCCGCATTTTGAATTGCAAGCGGCGACCCAGGCGGGTCGTTGAGTTCGCAGACATTAGCGAGAGCCTGTGCATCATCCTGTGGAGAGGGATAGTTGGCGCTTGCATAGAGGCTGGAGTCCGTAATCACAATATCCCTCTGCGGGACGTCCATCTGATAGCAGGCGACGATAAAGTCGGCGGCGTCAGCCTTGACGTTGACGAAGCCCATCAGTGCAGTGTCGTACGCGATAAATGTGGTGGTGCTGGGGTCACTTGTGTCCGGATAGCCAGCCGCCCACGACACACGCAGAGACTTGCTTTGAACATCTGCCAGAGTGGTGTCGGTGACAACGACGTCGCCAGCGGTGAGGGAGCCGTCGCTTAGCTTTGCAACGATGCCCATCTCGAGGCGCCAGAGATTCTCACTGCGGGTGATGGGGTACGCCACGCCTGATGGGCCGCTGTTCGCCTCGCACAGGACGGAGGCCTGCTCGGGGGATTGAGCGAGAGTGGCAACGCCTGTTGGCGCGGTGACGGTGAACAGCTTTTCGGTATCGTCCTGGTACTCCTCATGGCCACTTTCGCAGACAATGATTTGCTTATCCGACGGCGGGATGTTCACCCAGCCGCCCTTCTCAAGTGAGAACCAGAGAGTGTTTGTGCCACCAACCTGCATCGGGTACCCCACCGCCCAGTTCTGGTACTGTTTCGTGTTGTCCGCCGTCGCGCCGTCATCCAGCGAGAAGCCGGTGGTGAAAGACTCGCCACTGCCGGTCCAGTACCACTCGTTGTTGACAGCATCATACGAGGCGGCAAGCAGAACGATGACATCTGATGTGATCTGTGTGGCGTCGGCAGCGTCGAGGCGCTTGAGCATCGCGAACTCCAGGGCGGCCTGCATGGCGGCGGAGGTGATGGCAAGCCCGCGCGAGGTGGGGTCCTGCTCAATGCACGCGCGGTCGGCAAGACTGGCGGCGCCGGAGATACTGGCGGCCGTCGTCGTCGCTGGAAACACAATTTTCTCACTCAATGATTCTGTTTCCGTTTTTTGACCCGACCCTGCGACGCAGGCAACCCACGACGCAACGGCAGCGTTGGCCTGAGTGGTGACCCACCCGCCGCTGGACGGGAGAAAGGCGAGAGTGAGGCCCGCTTCCTGGCTGCTGGTGCTGTCGGTCACGGTGGCTGGTTGCTTGCCAGCGACCCAGCTCTGGTAGGCTGTCGCGGTGGTGGTGGTGGACATGAGCGAATGTCCTGTCATGAAGCGAGCTCCTGTGGTGGTGTGCACCCAGTGGCCGCCCTGCAGGTCTGGCGGGTACACGTCAGAGGTGTAGCGGCCGTTGAGGAGAATTTGATCGGTGACCTGTAGAGTGGGAGAGCTTTCCTTCAGCATTTCAATAGTTTTGACAATGAGTTCCGTCTGCTTTGCGGCAGCGTCAATCGCCACAGGCGACAGACCACGGGCAATGCACAGTTGGTGGAGAGCGGCGCTGGCGACGTTTGCGGGTGTGGGCTCGAACAGAATGGAGGACGTCAGTGTCTGGGGCGTTGGTGCCTTCTCACAGACAACCCACGCGGACGTGTCGTCCTCAGCCACGTTGATCCACCCGCCAACATTCATATTGTATGCAAGCATCGTTTTGGCGACGTAGCCGTTGACGCCCCCAGTCGCCTCGGGATAGCCGTCGTACCACTGGACGTAGCCGACGGTGCCGGCAGGGTTGTTGAAGGCCGACTGCATGGTGGCGCCACTGGTGTACCACACCCACTCGCCGTCCGTGTCATCAGCTGTAAACGGGTAGTGGAAGTTGGTGCCGATGTACTGAGCGCCAAGGAGAACCGAGGTCTGGCTGACGCCGGCGGGGTTATCGCTCTCCAGAATGGTCGACATCGTCTTGCGCTCAAGCTCGGCCTGCTTTGCGATCGAGTTCAACACGGCTGTTTGTAGGTTAGGGTCGTACAAGGAGCAGAGCGGCATGAAGGCACCGGCGCCGAGGCCGTACGTCTGATTCAAGACGACTAGTCCGGCGTCCGGGATCGACACACTTTCAGGCAAGTCCTCACAGGCGACGTACATCTGTGTATCCTCGCATCCTGTCTGCAGCGACCGCGCGCGCCAGCCACCGCCACGAATGTAATCGACGTTGTCATACGCAAAGGTGAAGGCGACGCGGGTGTTCGATTCGTCGTCGAAGCAGAAGGGCTCGGCCATGTACGTGACAAAGTTTCGCGCCCATCCAGAGTACACACCCTCTGGCTGTGTCTCTGTAAAGGTGTAGTTGTCCGGTCGGCAGCGGCCGTGCGAAAAGGTGACGCCGTTGGGCAGCTCGTTCTCGTCGTGGAAGTGCCAGCTGCCGGTGAGGCTGTTGAAGGAGGCGCCCAGCAGGTACATGGCGTTGAGGGCACTGTCTTGCTGTGAAGACGGCAGCGCGTCGACGACCCGCAGAATCTGTGTAGCGATGACGAGGTCTTTCTTGCCCGATGTGGGCTGCATCAGGCGCTTGTTGCGGGCCTGGCACATGCGGGAGAAGACGGTGAGATTGCCGGAGAGACAACCCACCTCAAGCGGCGGAAGCACAGCCTCAATGCCCCACTCGTTCTGTGTGACGTACTGGTCGCCCATCTCGCAGATGACAAAAAAATTGTATTCGGGAGCTCCGAGATAAGCCTCCCACTGTGCAGCGCGTCCAACAAGAAGGAATTGCAAGAACCAGAATCCATTTACTTCAACAAATGAATTGGGAAACACAACCCGACCGATGTACGTCCCGTTGGTAAAACCACTCCACTCATTGGGATTGGCAATAAACGCGTCCGGCTCCATAACGCCGCCGGTGCCGATAATCGTCCCAGTCGCCTGCTGTAGGTTGATGTTATCGTGCGAGACGCGGTGCCACGTGCCGTTGAAGCGGTCCTCCAGTCGGTCAAATGTGTAGCGAATGCCAAATACATTGCCATCGCCCAGACCCTGATTAATAGCAGCCTGATTCCTAGCTTTGGTATCAGGAACAAACAGCTGGCCACCTTCTGATTGGCATCGTGCTTGCAATCCGCCCATGAAATACCGTTCCATGCCTGTTACGCTAAACGTCTTCAGGACAGGATTCGGATCGCTTGCAGCAAAACAGAAATGAGCACTCAGGGAAAGCAATATGCCCACCACTACTAGGGCCGCTAGTGTTTTACGGGCAACTCGCATCATTCTGGCTCGATATAAAATTAGTAATTATTGTGGGTAGCCAACAGCAGTAATACTCACTTGCCCTACAACAGTACTTTCAACTCAACTAGAGGTTTGCGGCAATAGGAGGACGACGCGCTTTCTGATAAAAGCAGGGAGTGAGGGTCGCGCGAGAGAGTGTGGTTTAAAAAAGTTATGGCAGTGAACTGTGTTGACAATAGCAAGAGAAGACTGAGCACGACAACAAGAACAAAAGATAAAAAGATAATATGAATCGGGGGGAGGGGAAAGCAGTTATGTAATATACAGCAAGAAGAACAGAAGAAGAAAAAGAAAATGGAGAGAAAAGCAAGGGGAAAATACTAAAGAAAACAGAAAGCAGGAAGAAAAAAAATATAACCTTGAACTCCGACAGCAATTTTGATTACTAAAATAAGAATCTCAAGACAAAGGAGATGCAGTAGGGGTTCTTGGGAGAATTATAGGAGAGTTGATTTTGGTTTTCCAGGGGGGAGGGGGGCAAAATTATATATTGCAACAAGGCAATGGAAGCTATAGAAGAGTTCAGAGAAATTGGAATTCAAGAGAGAAGGGGGATGAAAGAGTAGTAGACATTGGTAGTGCGAAGCAACAGCAGTGGAAGCACGAAAAGAGGCAGCGCAGATGACAGCAATTTCTCACGACTCGTCAGTGCATGGCACTCGGATTGGTGATGCATGCCGTGGCAGAATATATGGCGGCAGCAGCCCCACAGCCGCTTGACACCGCCACCGATACAGCAAAGGGTGAAGCGCTGGTACATCTCAATGACCGCAACCAACTGATAGCGGAGCAGTGTCAGTGCTTTACTGTTCCGATTTAAACAAACGCTTTGTAATAATTCGAGAGTTTTACAAACATTATATTTCATAAACACCTAAAAAAAAGAATAATCAGACGCCAATGTAAAAGAACAATAAAGAAATAAAAGATAAAAGATGAAAGATAACCGGGGGGTAGGGAAGAACAAATGAGAGGGTGGGGTGGGACAAAGATTAATGAAACTGGAGAAAAAAAACTTTTGAAGTGTGATGAGGGAGTTCTTTAATTATTTATTGTGACTTAGTGTTTCCTTCTTCTTCTGCGATCATGTCTTTTCTCTCTTCGAAACCGTCTTCTCAGTGTTATTCCTCTCCCATTTTCCCATTGTAGACTCGAGGGTGCAGGAAACGGGGAGAAATATTTAAAGAAAAGGCAAGGAGGAAAAAGACAAGAATAGTGAACGAGAGAAAACGAAAATCACTAAGAAATATGGGGAGGAAAATATGACAATGGGAATTTAAAACTGATATTTTTAAAAACACTCAAAGACATTTACCATTAAAAAAAAAATAGAGAAAAACAAACATATGAAAAGCATCATGAAAACAATAAAAAAGAAAAGGATTTGTCAGATTATCGGCGAGAAAAAAAAAACAGAAAACGAGAAAAAAGAAAAAAGAATCGGTCGATAATCAGCAAAGAGAGCTGATTGCTTTTGATGAGCCGAGGCTCAGGTTGTTGTTGTTGGGCACCTTAAAAGAGAAGCAAGCACTCACGCATGCACTAAGCGGTAGCAATAGGAACACTGCAATGTGTGTATATAAGCAGCCCCTATGGATGAGTGCTTGCTCTCGTGCTCACCTTAAATGTTGCGAGGAGGCAGTGAATGCATTCGCTGAGGAGGAAAGGAAAGAAAAAAAAAAATCAAAATGAGCAAAACGTGCGAGTAGTGAAGTCGCTTCGCTTTACTGATTCCATATTTTTTGTTGTTCCTCCCCCCCCCCCCCATCGTCTCCAGCAGCAGCATGGTGTCGCTGAGAGTGCACGAGGAGGGGGAGCGTAGCGCAAGGGAAAACTTCGATATGGCTGCGAGCTGAATTAACTCCGAAAATGCACCTGCCTCTCGCGTTAATTAATTCATCTCCGTCGCTTACGTCTCCGTTTACGGTATTAGTTGGGCTTCCACGCGAGCGACACGATGGGCACCTCGTGGCGGCCGAGGATGACCTCGGTGAAGGTCAGCGTGTCGCGCTTCTCCGCCGTCTCCTTCATGATCGCGTCCACCTTGCCGATCTCCTTAACGACGCTGGTCTTGGGCGTAGTGGGACCGGACACAGCCTTCATCAGATCGCACCAATTCCACGTCGCAATATTATTGTACTCAGCTGTCCACCCGTGAATCACGCGCTCGATGACGTAGCCGTCGTTGTTGATCAGGAACACCACCGGCTTCAGGCCGTTGCGCACGAAGGAGCCCAGCTCCTGCGCCGTCATCTGCGCCGAGCCGTCGCCGACCGACAGGATGACGCGGCGGCTGGGGTCCGCCATCTGCGCGCCGAACGCCGCGGGGATCGAGTAGCCGATGGAGCCCCACAGGCACTGCACCAGCACGTTGGTCTGCTCCGGCATCACCAGGCCGGCGCACGCCGAGCTGGAGGTGCCCTGGTCCACCACGACGATGTCGCCCGGGCGCAGGTTCGCCTGCACCTCGCGCCAGAAGTGGTGCGCGCTCCGCACGTTCGGGTCCTTGGGCGCGCCCAGCGACGCCGGCTTCGGGTGCTCCGTCGGCCACGCGGCGGCGTACTTGAGGGCCACCGCGCGGATCGCGTCGAGCGCGGCGGCCATGGGCACCTGCGCGTACGTCTGGTTGCCGATGCTGCAGGCGAAGGGGCCCACCACGATCGAGCGCGCCTCGTCGACCTTCTGCGAGAAGTAGCCGGTGCCGAAGTCGTGGAACTTGACGCCGATGCGGATCAGCACGTCTGCGTCCTCGACGATGTGGCGCACTGCGTCGGGGCTCGTCGCGCCGAAGTAGCAGCCGAGGTAGTTGGGCGACTGCTCGTTGAGCGTGCCCTTGCCCAGCAGCATGTGCGCGTACGGGATGTGCGCGTCGTCGAGCAGCGCCTGCGCGGGGGCGTGGCAGACGTAGCGGTCGCAGAGGTACCCGACGAGGGCCGCCGGCGCCTTTGCCGCGCTCAGCATCTCCTCCACGCGCGCCGTGAACGCCGCGAGGGTGGCCTTGGAGATGGCCGGCGCGCGGCGCTCCAGCGGGCAGATGGGCGCCTGGATCGGCGCGATGGCGACGTCCATCGGCAGCAGGATGAAGCCGGGCTTCTTCTGCTGCAGGATCGTGTTGATGACGCGGTCGATCTCTTGGGCGGCGTTGTCGGGCGTCAGGCGCGCCGTCGCGCACGAGATCTGCTCGCTCATCGTCGCAAAGTGCCGGAAGTTGCCGTCGGCGAGCGTGTGGTGCATCATCAGGTGCTTGTTCTCCGCCTCGCGCGAGGGGCCGCCCACAATGTGCAGCGTCGGCACGCGCTCCGCGTACGAGCCGGCGACGCCGTTGAGCGCGCTCAGCTCGCCCACGCCGTACGTCGTCAGGATCGCGCCGAGCGTGTGGCGCACGCGCGCGTAGCCGTCGGCGGCGTAGGCGGCGTTGAGCTCGTTGGCGCACCCGACCCACTGGATGGTCGACGACGCCTCCACGTCGTCGAGGAAGCGCAGGTTGTAGTCGCCGGGCACGCCGAAGAGGTGGTTGCAGCCGGTCTCCGCGATGCGGTCCAGCAGGTAGCAGCCGACGTTGTACGACTCAGCGGGCATCTCTGCGGGGAGGGCGGTACGAAACGGGAGGTGGGGGTTGTGACGAAACGGGTCGTTACAGGCTTGGGCAAGATGGTGAGGGACGAAGAAAGCTGATTAGGGGGGGATCGAAGGTAAACTTAACGATAGCGGTTTATTCTCTTTCGTGTGTGGGGGAAAAAAAAATAGAAAAAAAAGGAGATGGGAGAGCAATTGAATAGGAATGGCAAGGGAGAGGTAGTAGAGACCTCTTACCTTCAACATGATAACGGTCAATTGAAGGCATGAGTTCAAGGAGATGAGAGCATAGCAAAGGCTAATGGAAGAGGACGAAGCAACCCCCACAGCGTTAGACACTGCAACGATGGCGAGATTCTCGCGCGATTCAGTGAAGAAAAGAGGAGTCGCCTGCATTCAAGTGTATTAGAGTTCAAGGTACAGTCTGAATGATGCCGCAGGACTCCATATATTGTTTGTTTGTTTTTTCGAACACGGAAGAACGAAAGATAAGCGCATAAGACATATACTTTTTCGGTGTTCCGCAAGGAACACAAATGAAAATGGAGGAACAGACAAAATGAACAGCATGATAACTCACCTAAAATAACCCACGCTATGTGTTGGTTGCGGTGCAACAATGCATCAGCAACAAAACGGGGATGGCGATCCTCTTGCAGTGTTTGAGAGTTTCCGTCCACGGCTTTGAACATTTTTTAAAGGCGTTTTGAAAAATAACGAGATAAAAGAAAGAAAAGAAAACAAAGAAATAGAAAAAACGATAGCAATAGTAGAAAAAGACTTGTGTAATCAAGTCACAAAGAGAAAATCAATAGGCAAAGGAAATATATTCATTGGCCTTGCTGGATAACCAGGTTTCATAAGTGTAAAGTGGCAGTGACAAATAGAGACGTGGTGTGATTATTTACAATATGAAACCTATAGCAATCGGGAAAAAAAAGTTCGCTGGCAAAACGGAAAAAAAAATTCTAAAGAAGAAAAGAAGAAAAGACTAAGTAACAATAACAAAGAGAAAGGGGAGGGGAAGTGAGGGAAAAAAAAAGAGTGAAACAGAAGAGGGAGAAGAGAGAAAATAAGAAAACGAATTAGGGCTAGAAGACTAGTCTCAAAAAACTAGGAATTTTATTTAATTTTTGACGGAATGGCACACAAGCAGGCAGCGAAGTTAAACGAAACGGCACCCAACAGTATCAGGATGAGTGAGAGAAACGAAGACAATGAGAGAGGGAGAGAGAGAGAGGACTTGCACTACTTTACCAAGGAGAAGTAGTTGGTTCCCGCATGTCTCTTTCCTGTACTGGAAGAAACGAGCAGCACATCGAGCTTTTGTATGTGTGGGTGCGTGTGTGGGTGTGTCCGCCGCAGTGCAGTTTCGGACCGCTGAGAGTGGGCGGGGACAGGGCAAGCAGCGGGAAGAGAACATCCAGAAGAGAGTATGTTACTCCTATATATATTTTTCCCCCTAACTCAAGCGATTCCGGATAGCGAATACTTGACTCGTGTCGTGCACTGCCTCATGACACACGTTAAAAAGACACCCGCATCGATGAAGTGGCTCTGGCTTCTACGCAGTGGCTTCTGACGCCGCACTGTTTTTGAATGGCGATACGTTTGTGCACGCGTGTTCGCGCTCCACGAGGTTTGGGAGGCGCATCTCCAACATCAATGCTCGGGAGCGAGCGGCATCGTCTTGACGTCCTTGGCAACAGTGAAGCTGCAGGCCGTTTTGGCTTTGACGTCCTCCACCGTCGTTCCCTCCGCCACCTCCTCCAGTACCATCGTCGCCTTACCCGACGCCGGGTCCTTGTGGAAGCGGAAGAGGGCGAGGTCCGTCACGAGCACGTCGACGACGCCCTTGCCGGTGAGCGGCATCGAGCACGAGTTGAAGATGCGAGGCTCGCCGTCCTTGGTGAGGTGCTCCATCAGCACCATCACGGTGGCCTTGCTGTACACAAGGTCCATCGCGCCGCCCATGCCAGGCATCATCTTGCCGGGCACGTACCAGCTCGCGAGGTCCCCGCTGCCAGAGACCTGCAGACCCCCGAGCATCGTGATGTCCATGTGGCCGCCGCGAATCATCATGAACGACTCCTCCAGGTCGAAGAGGCACGCGCCAGGCTGCGCGGTGATGGTCTGCTTGCTGGCGTTGACAAAGTCAGGGTCCTCCTCGCCGGGCAGGGGGTACGGGCCGATGCCGAGAATGCCGTCCTCGCCCTGCAGCATGATGTCCTTGTCCGGGGGCAGGTAGGAGCCGACCAGCGCCGGCACGCCGATGCCGAGGTTGATGTTCATGCCGGGTTGCACCTCCAACACCGCACGACGGGCGATGGTGTTGCGACGCACCTCGCCGGGCGACAGCGTGTGCTCCTCCGCCGCGGCGCCCTTGGGGCGGCGGTTCACCACCCGCTCAGCGACCTTGCGCGGCTTCTCGGGGATGACGACGCGGTCGACGTAGATGCTGGGGAGGTGCACGTGGTTGGGGTCCAGCTCGCCGACCTCCACCAGCTCGTCCGCCTCGACGATCACCGTCTTGGCGGCGCGCGCCGACACGAGGGCGAAGTTGCGCGTCGTGCCGCGGAACATGACGTTGCCCTTCTTGTCCACCTTCCAGGCGCGGATGACGGCGTAGTCGATCGGCAGCGCCTCCTGGAAGATGCACCAGCGGCCGCCTACGAAGCGCGTCTCCGCAGGGGCCGACATGCGCTCCACGCGGCCGCTGCCGTCGGCCTGGAAGCGGACAGGGAAGTTGCCGTTGGAGCAGCCCGTGCCGTAGCCGGTGGGCGTGTAAAAGGCGGGGATGCCGGCGCCGGCGCAGCGCAGACGCTCCACCAGCGTGCCCATGGGCGACAGCTCCAGGTCGAAGTCGCCGCGGAAGAGGCCCTCCTGAAGCGGCTTGTTGTGGGCGATGAAGGGGGAGATGACCTTGCCCACTTGCTTGTCGCGAAAGAGGGAGCCGGTCGGCTGCTCCGCCACGGTGCACGAGAGGATCGTGAGGTCCTTCTTGCCGGTGCGGTTGATGGCGTCGGCGACATCCAGTGCGGCGCCGCATGGGCCGAAGCCGGAGATGGAGATGGACGCGCCGTTTTTGATGTCCGCGACGGCCTCGTCAGCCGTCACGATGGCGGGCATCCGCAGGAAACGCAGGGTGCGACGCAGCATTGGCGCGTGGACGTTGGTGTCAGCGGGTATTCTTACACAAAGTGGAGTGAGGTGATAGGCGCTGTGGATAGTGGTGGGTGAAACAAAGCAACGGTGTTGTTTTCGTGTTGATGCCTTCCTTGTTGTTCTTTTCCTAGAATGACTAGCACTGTATATAAAGAGCAGTGTTTGCAGACACAGCGAAAGAAGTGGTAACGTGGCAGCACCATCAGATTCATAATGGTAGTTCCGCATTGGTGCAATAAGAGAAAGGATCACTTAGCTGCATATATAGCACATATACGCAAATGTATGACATCAGTTAGCAAGGCACAGAAGAGTAGCAGGTAAATATGAGCGAATAGTGCAGCTTCGCTATCTGCGCTGATTGGGTAGTTGATGAGGCGTTTTTACTGCACGGTTCATACCCTCCTTCTTGTTTTCTTTTTATTGTTTTGCATTTTAAGAGTTATGTCGAAACATGAAAGAAATGAAAAATGAAGGAAGGTGGGGAAAAAATACTTGGTAAGATCTGCACTGAGATCAGTAAAAGGATTGTTTTGAATTGAAGGGGGAAAAAAAAAACGTTTTAGTACTAGGTTGAAGTGGGAGGAAGTGGAAACAGCACAACCACGAAAAAAAAAAAAAGGTCTCTACGATGATGGCCCCAAGGGCACAACAGGAGTTAATAATGACAATGCACACGACATCCAATGAAAAATGAAAGAGCTGCATTCGAAAACTGAAAATCAAAACTATGAGAATAACCACTTTGTAATCACTGGGGTAAGAAATAAAATCAATAACAGACTGTAGAAAATGGGGAAAGCACTGGCATGTCACCAACGTGTGACTCACGAAGAAATGAAAAATGAAGAAGAAAAAATCGTTTTGAGAAGGAAAAAAGTTTGAAATAAAAAACAACAGCGTCTTGGAAAGATATGAGAAATATAAGGAGGAAAAAGAAATTGAAAAAGGGGGAGACGCTGTCATTAGGAGAAAAAGAAAGAAAAAGCACGGGGGGGAGAAGGAGATGAAGAAATGTAGAGGGGAAAAAAAGACATGAATATAAGGAAAGAGTTAAGCTGGCCAAGAAGAAAGGAGAGCAACAGGGAAAAGGGAAGAGCGGGGTAGGCAACAAGACCACAAGCATTACTTGCTATAAGATGCAGGCCAAGAACAATTACGACTCTTCAATAAACGTCAATGGCTACCTTCCGTCATCGTTGTTTTCTGCGTTTGTCATACTCCCTACACTTCTCTCACTGACCCTTCGAGCGTCCCTTCCCGCGGTCTCCTACTCTGTTACTTACAGATTAGAGGGAAGCTTCCGCTCCTGCTGCAGTTGTTTTATATACTTTAGTTGCACCTCTCGCACCTTACGAAGTTTGTCGCCAGGTGTCTTTTCAAGGTACGTGCCGCCGACGGAGTAGCAGCAAAAACCGCCGCTCGCGTTGGCCCACGAGAGCGCCTCAAGCAGCGACAGCGTCCCCGGCGCGCGGCCGGCGGAAAGCTGAGCGGTGAGGGACGCCAGAAGGCCGCCAGCGAAGTTGTCCCCGCAGCCAGTCGTATCGCCGCGCAGCTTTGGGTTCGCCTTGAGCTCCGCAACAACAGACTTGCAAACAGAGAAAGGTGTCAGCTCCAGCTTTTCGAAAAGACGGCCCCCAGACCAGGCGAGGCCCTCGTGGTCGCCGTTGGTGACAATGAAGGCGCCGACGCCTTTATCTAAAAAGAACTTCGTAGCCTCGCGCAAGTCCTCGAAGCCGCTGAGGCGCTGCGCCTCGGCACAGTCCACTACTAGCAGGTCAGTGAGCTTGTACGACTCGTCAGACTCACCGAGCGGCCAGCGCTTGCCGGGGTTGCGACGCTCGTTTATGAAGTCGAATACGGTGCCGACCATCGTGATGCAGCCCTTGGACTTGGCCCGCCGCAGCAGTGTCGTCAGTTTTTCGTGAATGCGAGGAACGGTGGCGGTACCGCTGAAGAAGGTGACGTGGGCATCGAAAAAGTCGTCGGACAGCATGTTAGAGTCGAAGTACGCCGCCGTGCCGGGGTTGAGCACAAATGAGCGCTCGCCGCTGCCGTCAGCGAAGTTCTGGTCGGAGAGCACCAGCGTGTACGTCGACGGGACGTCGGGCTTCTCCAGGAGCAGCAGCCGGCTCAGATCCAGCTGCGGCACCTGGTTGAGAATGTTCATCATTTTGTCTCTCACCGCATCCTTGCTAAACGCGCCGTAGTACCTGAACTCGCATTGGTCACCGTCTGGCACCATGCCTCCCTTCACAAGCTGGGCGGCGTTCACCAGGCCCACGATACAGGGTCCTCCGATGCTGAAGCGATCAGGATCGCGCAGCCACCCCTGGTCACGACGGATCTCGTCCAGTGTCTTGCCGGAAAACTCGAGCAGCTCGTTGAGAAAAATGAGGTGCCCAACGCTGATACCGCCATCGCCGGGCTTGCGCGAGACGTACTTTTGAAACTCGGGTGAATTAAAGTCAAGCGACGTGTACAGCAAATCCGCACAGGCGAGGCCAACGCCGTTGACGATGATCTTCATTTTTGAAGGAATGACGTTTTGCTAGACGAACACTGGTGTGGTGTAGAGTTATTTTGGATGTCGTACCGGGGCAGTGGCCAGAAGCTGTGTCCCTGGTTGAACTGTCGTGTCTTGTGATAAACGGAAACACCTGACTTGAAAACCGACTTTGTTTTGATGTTTGATGGTGTTGTTGTTGTTATTGTCGTTGTTGTCAGTTTTGATTTCGTAACTTTCTTTTTTTCCCCTGCGAACGTTTTAAAGCTTTATGAAGTCGCAAGAGGACATTGGATAAGGAAGGAGATATACAGAACGTGGAAGCAAACAGTGTATAGTACAGGGTAGAGAGTGTGCACGGAGAATTGACAAGAGTAAGGAAAACTTGGGTGGTTAGACAGAATTTACTATGGCATAAGAAGAAAAGCAATGAATCATGGCGATAATGTTGTTGTTTTTTTCCGCTTTTACTTGTGGTCTCTCAAATAAATAGTTAGAAAATCTTTTTCGGAAAAATGACGTGCCGTAGTAGAGACAGAGACGGAGGGGGGGGGAAAACATGAAGACTCCGCTAAGAATGAAAAGACACAAGTCAATGACTAGCAATCAGCAAATATATGAACTTTCCACTGCTTCTTTTTTTTTCTAATGTTTTAGAACGCACGGTCAAGTATGGAATTGTTTTGAGGGGGGTGGGGCTTTTCTTTTTGATCCTGGAAACCAAAAGAAAACAAGTCGATAAAGTAGAGGAATGTCAGAAGAGAAGCGACAAGAACATAGAATTCATTTCTGGCAGAAAAAAAAGTGGGCAGAATGTGGGGGGGGGGGGGGGGGAAGGGGAAAGGAAAAACGATATGAGTAACGTTGAAGAAGGAAAGGAAGCGATAAGCATAAAATCGTATCTTTGAAAAAGAGCACACAAAAAGAATACTTATAATAAAATAACATGCGAAGAACTACATAAACATAAAACGACACATAAAATGTAACGAGGTCAACCCAACCATTCAGAATAAAAAAAAAAAAAAAAGAGAAAGCAAGGAAAGCAAGGAAAGCAAGGAAAGCTAGAAGTGTAGAATAAGCTATTAAAAAAAAAAAAAAAACAATTTCATTCTCTCAAAGAATCTGGTCCCTTTAACCAGCTGGGAATGTTATCAGTGATAACTGCATCAACACCTATCTTTGCCGCTTGAAGAAAAGAGAAGAGCACGCTGTTGTTTCCGTCGCCCCACGTCCACACTTTGAGGCCGCGTTGATGAGCAAGGGACACAATCTTGGTACCGTACTCCATGTCAATGTCACAGTGGTCGTTTTCAAAGAGTGAGGACAACTGCCGAATCGGAATAAACTCCGTTGGTGGAGTCCATGTTGCCGGGGGTGTCGAGTACGTTGGGAGGGACGACAGGAGCTCCTTGTCAGCATCACTGCACAGCGAAGAGGAGCAGATCGAAATTCCAGAAAGGTTGTTTACGTCCGCAAACTGTATCGCACCTTCCAGGTAAAATGAGCGATAGTCCTTTAGGTCGGATTTTTCCTCGGTGTCGCACAAGAAGAGTACGTCGTAACGGCCCTGCTTGGACGCTAATGCGATACAAATGTCTGGGTCGAAGCTGCTAAACGCCACTTCACGACCTTCTTCGGCATAGTCAAAGACAACTTTCAGCACAGCGTCCGTGAAGCCGTTGATCTCGAAGAAGTCCCGCTGCAAAAAGAGATTCGAGTCCCACACAGGCATGAAAGGGTACTTGACTTCGATGTTCAGGCGCAGTGAGGAAGGCGTCAGTTCAAACAAATCACGAAGAGCCGGAATATAGTTGGTGATGTCGACCTGACTGCGCAAAAAACGCGTTTCCTTGAGCGCACGCTTCCGCAAGTCGTCAAAAGAAGACACCAAGCCAAGGGTTGGATCTTGATACTGATTAGATAGCGCGTCGCAGCCCCGAAACTCGCTTCGCATGTCTGGGACGACAAGTAAAGAATGATCTCGCATACACTGAAGACGGTTTCGGTTGCGATAAATGCGCAGAATTTGGCCCCAGTGACGAATGATAAGGGTCTTAAGACGCGGCTGCGTGCGGTCCACGGTGAAATCACAGCTCTCAGTGATAATCGCGTCCAGCTGCCGTTTCGTCAGCTGATGAACCGCGATGGCAATCGACGTGAATCCGAAGACCTCCTCATCTAGATATGTCCGCTGCAATCCACGGACAAAAGAGGGAGACGCCAGATTATCCAAGCCAAAGACACTGGAGGGTCGCGGGAAGGCAAAACTAGTGAAGCCAGACATGGGATTCGACGAACTGCTAAAGTCCGTGACGGGCGGCTGCAGCTGCGGATTCGGCACTGTGATAGGCTGCAGCTGAGGACGAAGACGCTGTTGAGTGGTGCTGCGGAACTCACGATCGTCGGCGATTCGATTCGCATTGAGATGCACCGGCGTACCTTCTTTTGGTGGGAGTGGAGGGGCTTGTCGGCGATCCCGCGCTTGTAGCTGAACAATTGGGTCGTGGATAATGACTGGGACGCGATCGAGGGTCAGCATTACGTCGAACTCTACCATATCACACCCTCTCCGGTGCGCGGCGTTCAGCGCCTCGATGCTGTTCTCCGCCAACTTCGATGTTTGACCATGCTTTCGACCTCGTGTATAGGTTTTGCCGAGCCCCCGATGACCTACCAGGGTTGGGATAGTGAGGTTGCGATAGCTCTCGGTAGACCGGATAACGCGGAGATCATTGAAGTCGTGGTTGAAGGGAAAAATCACGGCGTACTGTATAAAGATACTTGTCCAGACTGACGTCCCACTTGTCTTCTTGTCACCTGCCGCGTTAACGGAATGCGAAAGAGACGTGTTCGCTGATGTGCAGCATACAGGTAGGTGAAGGGTACCCGTTGTATTCTCCTGGAGCATATGGGGCATGATTACTGTCGCACCACGCAGAGTAATAAGTTCCCCACTGTTACCAAGTGCGAACGACTCCACAACCACCTGCAGCGCATGATTCTCAAGCGATGCACAGCGCACCATGATATTCCAGTACGCCTGTGAGCGCTGAGGAGGGGCCACCCCTGGAAGTTCGATAGCGTCCGCCTTGCGGAGAGGCTTCACACACCACCCATTCAGCTCACTATGTGCCGCTGCTGAAATAAATGAAGTAGTCGACAAAGCCGCAGCGTCCTCTCGTTCACCCTTGAGAGGAATTTTTTGCGGTGCAGAAGCACTGCATGCGTTGCACTTGGTTGGCTCCAGTGTCATCTCGCTTTTTGTTTCAGTAGGTGGCTTCGAGGTGGCCTCTGGGATCACGCTGTCGGTTACCTTCAGGCGCGAGGCGGTAGATCGCGCCACAGCTTCTTTCTTGCGTTGTTCCTTCTGTGCGTCCATCCGCTTCTGGACAGGGGCGGCAACAGGAAGATGGGAGTCACACCAGCACAGGCGATCCGCTTCAATAGGATTGACACTTTTAATATTAAGGTTTGCTGTTTGTGTCGCCCCCTCGCGTTTCGAGAGTGCCTCCACAACGCGCTGGGAAGACTCTGGAAGGGAGGCGAACCATTTGTTGTAGTCGAACGCGCGCGACGGATCATGTGCGTAGATTGAAAGCGACAGCAGCGCGCCGGCACCGTCGTCAGCGGGTTGTTCTTGGACAGCATCATCCTGTGTACGTTGCCCTGGAATACTGTGAATGAGATGATGCCTCTTCTCAGACGGTGAGAGCAGTGGGATATGACGGAGAAAGGGAAAACTGACACGAACAGGGCAGAAATTCGGAATAATTGGGGCAGCGCCGCGGAGAGTGTCAAGGTCCAGCTCCACCTTCCACACCTCCTCGCATTTGTCAAAAAGATCCAGGTCGCAGAGCATCATCGTGTTGAGGTCAATGCTAACGACCTCTGACGGTTTTTTCCCCGACGTGACAGCAGTTTCATTGGGAAAGACACGGGTAAGCTTCATTGGGTATGGGTAGCTGTACAAATTATCTGTAGCCTCGATTGTCCCGTCAGCCGCAGCGAGCAGAAGACGGCAGGTGAAGGCGACATAGTTTTCTGTTGATGTATTTACTAGTAGCGTCTCCTGAGGCATTCCTTGGCTAAACTGCTCAAGCGAAGACACGGGAACGATAGTTTGTCCGATAAATTCGTGTGGCGGCTCCGCATCCACATCATTAGACTTGGACGGAAAGATGCTGAACGGGGCACCACGGCCCCAGGACCCGAGTTCCTTGAGGTCGGACACAAGAGCAGGAGAAATACTGCTCCGTTTCACCTTGTGCTTGTGACAATAGGCATCCATAGCTGCAGCAATGCCACCAGTCACTGACACGTGTAACAGGCAAAAACGTCCCTCCTCCACTGTCGTGTGAAGAGACCCCTGCGCTGCTGCCTCCATTGTGTTGTGTTTGTTATTGTCTTGATTGTTGTTGCTGATCTTATTGTTCTTGTTATGGTTTCTTTTCTTTTCTTCCTTTTCTTTTTATTTTTCTATCAAGTGCAAATGTTTCGTTTCCTGTGAAGATACTTAGAGTCACTTTCACCAGCAGCTTACCTATTCAGATGAGGCAAGGCAAGAATTAAGGAAGGAGTTTAGTTTTAGCTTAAACAAATAAAGTCACTAGGTAAATAAAGAATGAATCATTTTTATTTGTCAAAATATTAATATTTGTCAAAGAGTTTGTACTACAATAAAGTCATACGTATATATAGATAGATAGACTTGTCGATAAAGGATAATAACGCAAATGTCATTATTTATGTATTTACTTTAAATATGCAAAATGGGGTGGAACAATAGTAGACTTGCGAAAGAGACAATCTCAAGGATTGCTCAAATCGTTGCACCCCGGCTCAGGGATGTATAAAAGGAGGTGTAATGGTGGGAAACGCAAAAGAGTCGATAATTAACTCTCAGCTCAGTGATAACGACTCTTGGGAGGAAGGAACAATGAGTGTTTGGGAGACAAGAAATATATCGCATTTCAAGTGCAATCATTTGTTGTGTACATAATAAAGAAGTTACATCTCCGTGCAGCTTCTTTCCTGGTACATGCTTTCAGAAAACAGCTCCCCTTTTTATGCCGCCGCTGCACTGTGATGTTTTCCTCTTGGTCCAATTAGAACGGAACTTGGCTTAATCCCTTGCTACTGATTCTTTTTTTTTTCTTTTCGCGATGGAAACAGAATCGCGCTTTTTCTGCAGTACTGGTGGGCGAGGGGGGACGGGGGGGGGGGGGGGGCGTTGCACGCCGGAACCCCCCCCCCCCCCCCCGGACAGGTCAAAAGGCCAAAAGCCGCAAAGCGCGGGACACCGGAGCGGACCACCACCTTTTATTACTATTATTATTACTTCAGATGGGAACCAGCACAGTGGGATGAGGGCGGCCCCTCTATCCCTGTGTGTGTGCTGGCCGGCAGCGCTACTGGAGAGAATGCATTTACGCAGACCCGGACCACTTCCCGGGTACTGTGAGACTCAGCCGAAGCAATACTCACTAAACTCTCCACTTCGCTACCAAGGGAACCTTCGCCGCTGGCAAAGGCGGTAGAACTTATTCCCACGCGTATACCGTGGGCCCCTCCCTGTCCTACCTCGGGTGACCGCATCCATCCTGGCCCTGACCTCACAGCCTCAGACCCACCCGTAGCCAGTCTGCCGTTGATTTTTCAAAACCATGCTGTCCCGCTAAATGTAGTGGCAATAGGCGATGCCCAACTCTGGGGAGGACCCAGCCAACGTTTGCTTCAACATCGTGCATGGAAGTTGCTCAAAGCAGGGTGTCGTGCCCTGCCCTCAGGTTATGCCCAGCTCCGGACACGGCAACAGGAGGCTTCCGGCCCCCTAAACCTGATCCTCTGTCCCCCCCCCCCCCCCCCCAGGTGCCGCTAGGACAGCGCTGCCGGGTGCATGGCTAGCACCCCGCCGTCCCTGTGCTCCTGGGGGGGGGGGGGGGGGAAGGCTCTTGGTCGCTCCCTCTCGGAAGCTTGTCCCCAGAACCACGTAGAGGTGGCCTTCCGTCTCTCTGGGGCATTATTTGGTTATTAAGCCACTTGCGGCTGTGCTGCCGCAGCCCCGAGGAACGGGCTGGGGAGCGGCGTGCCGGAGACGCGGCTTTTCTTCCCAAGCGGGAAATCGGCGCGTGATGGGCGCCTGTCCCGATAGGGGTCTTTTCCTGGGGTGCCTTTCCGTGGGGCGTGATGGGGGCCCTCGGCTTAGGGCCTGCCGCTTCGTTGCTTATGGCCGCGCTGGCGCATGCGGGCCAGAGGGGCCGACGGCATGTTGGGTAGTACGGAGGCACGCCGCTACCCCCATCCCCCTCCCCCGCCTGCTTCCGCGGCAAACACCGCCCCCCCCCCCAACGCTCCGAAAAGAAAAACAAAGCTATAGACAAAGACCAGGGCCGCCCCCTCCCTTCCCTGTCGTATGTTAGGTATTCCCATCTTTTTTTTTTTTTATTCACTATCATTGAAGCTTAAAAACGTGCGCAACGATGAAACACCGCATTGCCGAGTTGACCTTTCTTGCCTTCGCGCTCGTAACGGGGACGCTGGTGAGTGGAGCGGAGGTGGTTTCGCGAATAGCCTTTGCCGGAGGAAACAGCGATTACGCGGACCAAACCTTATGGGAGCGCGTCGTGCTTCCGGCGTTGACAGGCGACGCCTATGACACGAGCCCAGTCGACATGTTTATGTGGCTCGGCGGGGCTACGCAAACCATCATCTCACCAGACAAGACAGCGTACCCGTTTCCCAAGCCGATCGAGTTTTTCCGAGAGAAACTGGAGTGTGTCAGGGAGAGTGCAACCTATAAGGCCTTCCTAGAACGAGCAAAAGTGCGACGTGTTCGCGGTACGTTGGATAGTGACGACCTTGGGCAATCGACGTCTGGGCTACAAAATGGTCTGGCTAAGCACATTCGGTCAGAGTACCTTGGATTTCTGCTCGGCGCGCCCAGTGGGGGGCGACCTATCGATATCGAGGCAGATAAATCTCTAACAAATCAGGTGCAGCATCACAGCGGATTTTATTACTTTGAAGCGCTTCCACTGGAGACATCGTCACGACTCTCACAATACTTTGTCAACAGCATGTGCTTTGTTGTTCTTGATGTTTACAGTTCGCGTGGACCGCACCCAAACTTTGCCGACAATATTCTGAAACCATACGCTGAGAACTTCGGCCATAAAGTTGACCGCAGCAGCGACGACATTCTCGGGACGGCACAGTGGGATTGGCTTGAAGAAACAGTGCGAAAATATGTTGCTGGTACTGACAACAACTCAAGCGGAAAGCAGGAATGTCTTGTCACTTTTATTGTGTCGCCCCTATCTGTCTTACTCAATGATTACAAACCTTTCGACGGCTGGGATCTGTATCCGCGGTCGCGAAGTCGTCTTCTTAACATTCTGCGACACTACCGAGCGCATCGGTTCGTCTTTCTCACTTCACACAATGGCGGCTTTGCTGAAATTGGCAAGGTGTGGGCTGTGAAAAACACGCGTGACGAGTCGAAGATCGTCAACAAATTCGGCCGATTCTATGAAGGCACTCGTAAAATCGATCCAGTAACGTACGCCGCCGCTGCACTCCTCCCTGGACGACCCCCTATCTACAGTGCGGAGGATCCCGATGACGTCAACGCCCTTAGGGAAGTGTCGAGTTGGGGTCTGACGCAGTCTGCTCGCGAAATTCCGTTGTTCGGGAGGCTTCACGCGACCCTCCTTGGCACCTCGAGACGCGAGGACTGTACGGCTGCAGAACTGCATAGTTTTCCCCGCTACGTATGTGTGCGACGGAACTCCGCCGCTGGCCGGAACTTTGGTGAACTTCGTCTTGTGGACGACGAGACGCGTGTTGTCAATTCGGCTGAAACTGCCATTCGCCACACTAGGCTTGATGTGAATATTTATTCTGCCACCAACAAGAAAGCTTTACTACGTGAGAGCATTCCATTATCCGCTCTACCAAGGTACACGGAGTCGCCTACAAGCTCACGCGTGCAAGTGAGCCTATCTTCGTACCCGCAGTTCTACTTACACAACTCACCGTCTGAGTTTCCGTACCTAAAAAAGTGGACTCTGGAACATCAGCATCCTGAGCTTTCAATTTTTGCCGGTAGTATTCCTGTTTTGCTGCAGGTCACTCGTTCTGTCCTAATAACCATTGTGGTGCTGACCATTTTTGTCGTCATCGTTTTCATCGTGATTGCGATGCGAAACCACCAAGAAAAGAAGAAGAAATTTAAAATTGATTGACCTATTTTTTTTTTTTTTTTTGCGTTGCTTTTGTTTGAGAATGACACGGGTGAAGTAAAATAAGGTATGAAACGTCATGGAGATATCCCCACACACAAAAGGAAAAATAAAATAGAAGAAAGTGTGCTTTTAACAGTGAACGCGTTTTTGTTTCTTTCCCACATCAACGAGTGTCCCGAAAAGTGCGAGTTATGAAGGGGTGGCGAAACTTTACGCTTGACCTGGAGCACATGAAGAAAGGTATGCGGATAATCAGGCGCATAATTAATGAAAACAACTATGTATTAGATTCAATCTGTTTCAACAAGAGGCTTTGAATAGGGGCAGATCGCTCTAACCGCATGATCTACCACCTTGTGATTTTTCTCTTTCCTCTTACGTGCAGAACTTCAGTCGCTTGGTCGATTTGCTTCTTCTTTTTGTTTTTTTCGACCCATAATTTGGTGGCGTATCTGTTGTCTCTTAACGGAGCAGAATTATATCACAAAGTTTGAATTGCTAAGTACGACTGAAACACCGCGGCGGGCTGTTCGGAATTTTTTTTTTTGCCTTTCTCTAAATATTTTTTCTTTACCCCTATTATAACTGTCGTTTCTTTTTGTTCCTCATTCTGTGCCTGCGTGGGGTGCCTAGATTGTACTGTTGTACGTTTTTTATTATTATTCTCCTTCTTGCCACCTCTTATATTTTTCTGCTTCCTCAGAACAGACGCACTTTTCCTTCTTTTCCTTTTCCTTCGTCCTTACAGTTTTCGAATTTTTGTTTTTCTCTCTTCATAAAATATATTCCCCCATGGATCAACATGATAGTGCACTGTATTCGTCCCCGCTACAAGTTCTCGACAACAATGCAGAAGTATGTAAGATGTCAGTATCGGGCATTGAACTCATTGATGTGTGAGAATTATTCTCTTTGAGGCTATCAATTTTAGCTTACATTATTTGAACCAGTGTGGCCCTCCACTTGAGGTGTGCGTTTTCCTCCTTTCCTTCTCTTGTTTCTGCCTAATCATGAATACTTTTTTTTTACCTTCTTCAACACGCAACTTCATTATGTTTCACCCGCACACACCCTCACACACATGCTTATATGCCAAGGCGAAGAAAATAAGGGAAGTCTCTGCCACTCGACACTATACGGAGGAACGCATTCTTTGATTAACACCCAGACAGCGACTTAAAAGTTTGCATAGACTGGAGAGGGTAGGAAACAAAAGAAGACACTACTATAAAACAGTCAAACAAACTGCTGAAGTGGGTGAACAAAACATATTTCTTTTTCTTTCAGAGTTCAGAAAGAATACAAATAGTATAATAAGATATCTATATCACTGTAACCATTCTTCTACGAACCCGCAGTCCAGGATGGGGGGAAACAAGAGCAAGATGGTGACCGAAAACAAGGTCCCATCATACGAGGAAATTAAACCGGAATCGACTGACATTGGTGATTTGGTTAGTAGTGGCCGTTATAAGGTGGCAAATCCGGAAACTATTCAGATGATGAAGGCGATCCAGTCACCGCGAGAGGAAGGCAAAATGTACCCCGATTCTGAAGTAAAGGACATGCGTCAGTACATCATTGAACAAGAGGGGCTTGACATCGGTCAACGCCGTAAGCAAATTCTGGCTCAGCAATGGCGCTTCTTCCTATCGTGCGAGCCGATGCAACGCGGACTTGATGCTGGTATTATTCTTGGCAGCTTCTCCGCTGCCTACGTCGCATTCAAGTACCCGAGGCACCGTATTCCCGCTAGAATTGGCCTTGTTTTTATTGGTGGCTTCTGCGCTGGCCTTATTTCTGTTCCCATTTTTGTCATTGTCGCGGATAGCTACAACGCGCGTCGTATCAAGCGTCTGGAGAGAGAGCTCTTCGAAAAACAGCGCTCTGATTTCTACGGAAAGTGAGGGTAGCTTTTCCGCGCAAGGACGGGATTCATATTCCACATGCGGAATAATAGAACAATAAAATAATAAGAATAATAATAATGATGATAACATATTGCATCAAAAACATCTATTCACATTCAGCGCTACTACTGTTCGTCGTAGTTTTTTTTTTCTTACACGTATTTCTCACATCCCTCGTGCAAAACAAGGAATTCGACCCCATTTGCTTGGCATGATCTCAGCATGAACTATATTATCGCACAACGGAGGGCAACAAAAAGCAACACAATCGCTATTATTAATACATTCACCGCTTACGAAATGGTGCCGACTCGGTCTTGTCATATGGCTGAAATTTGCGTTCAAACTGTACTACAACGGCAGAAAGGAAGATGCCATTGTGTAACTGTTGCGCCAGACCTCATGACACTATTGCGTCGTACTGCTTTAATTGTACTAATAGAACGCCTCTGCGGCAAATTGTTTCCCTAGCTTTTCACAGCGGGTGTATACGCGATGATGAGGAGCTTCGGTATTGAGGCAGTTCTCCTTATTGGTTGCTTTAGCTCAAATAATTAATCATTCATTCCCGTTTGTCACATACCGGCTGTCTCCCCCTCTG
The DNA here is from genome assembly GCA_030347455.1 of Kentomonas sorsogonicus. Taxonomy (NCBI): domain Eukaryota; phylum Euglenozoa; class Kinetoplastea; order Trypanosomatida; family Trypanosomatidae; genus Kentomonas; species Kentomonas sorsogonicus. Next base: position 32,523 of record JAQOSZ010000022.1, on the reverse strand, counting down.
CCCCTGTTTCTTACTCGTACGTATGCACATATCATCTCAACATGGTCGTATACTTTGACAAGATCATATCACTGACTGTTATTCCTTTTTCATCTCAAGCGCTAATATAGTGTTTCCATTTGAATATTCCATCTTTTCTTTACTGTCATAGATCCTTTTTTTTTCTCTTCTGTAGAAATATATATATAGAGATAGATATCCCACTCCGTTTATATTTGATTGTTAATTCTGCCGTGTTGTCGCTGCCATATCCCACAAGGCGAAACTAGAAGTCATAACATCAGCGGAGAACAAGGCGACAAAGATTGCCTCTACCAAGCGAGAACGGCCCGAAAAGTAGCTACCAGTACGCTTTCCCCAACATGACAGCGACTTTGGAAGACAGTAGTGCTATTAGCGTCGCTGGGGACCCACACACGGCTCACCTGCTGAGCCAAATCACTTTCCTCCATAATGAGGTTGAGCGCCTCGAATCGCTCCTTGTCACGGTCCGCAAGAAAAGCAGTGCCGAGGAGGCCGCCGTAGTGAAGAGGTATCAGGACATTATCGCAGAAAAGAACGCGGAACTGCGGGAATGGAAGCTGAAGCTTGGCAAACTAGGAGATGATGACAATTTGTCAAAGCGCTGCCATGCTCTAGAGAAGCAACTGGCGGCAGTGGCGTCTGACAGAAGCGTGTTAAATATGGAGAAGAATGACCTCAACGCGAAGGTACGCAAACTTGAAGGTGTCATCAAAGAACTGAAGCAACACGCAGTGGCTGCTCAGCAGTCTGCTTCTGAAAAAGACGCTTCCACGTCGGGTCAGTTATTGCAACTCCGCAACGAACTAGAGTCAACACAAAAAGATCGTGACACCCTTCGAAAGAAACTTCAGAGTTTGCGGAGCGACATTCAGGCCAACCGTGATAAAACTACGACTGAGGAAAGTTCTCCAGTCATCACCTCAGCTGCGGAGACGCAAACCGACGCTTTACTGACGGGCCTAAAACAGGACGAATCAACACAGGCGAGCTTTACGACACCTCTTGACCTTCCGGACGGGGTTACGGACTCTGTGTACCACATTGCGCAGCGTTTGGAGACCAAGGTGCAAGAGGCGGACGCGCTTAAGGTGGATCTGGAACAAGCGTTGAGCGCTCGGGAGGGTGCCCAGACAGAGTTGATTTCTATCAAGGAAAAACTGGCGGAGGAGCGGGAGCGAAGCGCCGTCGCCGTCGATGAGTGCGAAAAACTGACACATCAAGTACGGGCGTTGCAACAAAAACTGGGAGAACACAGTGCAGGTGACCGCGAGTTACGCACACAAATCGAGTACCTTACAGAATCAAGGGAACTTCTTCATGCAAAGGTGGCCGCATCCGAAAATGAAAGTACGCAGTTGAAGCAGCAGATTCAGCAGTACGAGAAGGACTTGGAGCAGCTGATTGCAAACAAGAACCACACAAACCACCAGCTTAACGCCTTGAGCAATGAGAACGAGCAGCTGCGTGGACAAGTGCGGAAGCTCACCGAACGGGAGGCGCATCTGTTGCACACTCTCAAGTGCAAGGATGATGAAATTCATGAGATAGTTGACGCGTATCGGACCGCAGTACAGGAGACGGACAGCCACGCAGAGTCTTTGCGAGCACTTGAGAACGAGCTTGACAGTGTGCGTGCGGCACTAGCGTCACGGGAGGAGGGATTCCTGCACTTGCAGGAACAGGTGAGCGATCTTCATAAGCGGGAACAACAACTGCTACTAGACACACAAACCTACGAGTTCCAGAACGAGCAAATGCATCGCAAAATTCTGCACTTGGACAACGTCTCGACGCAAGCGGAGTCCAAGTGCGCGGAGCTTCTGCAGGTGGTGCGCGCCAAGGACCTCATCATCGAGGAGCTTCATCAGAACCTATCTGAGCTCAGCAAGCAGGTGGTCATCAAGGACAACGAAAACGTTCTTCTCCAGCGCCACTGCGACGAGGTTGAGGCTGAAGTATCTCACCTCCGCGCCTCGTCCTACACGCAGGCGGAGCGTACCAAGGCACTAGAAGAGTCCAACGCGCGGATGGTGACTCGTGACGTGCTGGCACAGGCAAAAGCGAATGAGGTGGCGACACTCAGTGAGCAGCTCACGCAGCTAAAGAAGCAGAATCGGCAGATGAGTTCGGCCCTGAAGGACGCGCAAAAGGAAAAAGAGTCACTGGAGAAGACACTGGCTGAAGCTCGTGCGGAGAGTGTGGACCTGAAAAAGTCAAACGAGAGTTTACACAAGCTAATTGTTGAGCAAACCAAGACCTTTTCCCACCTTTCCAAGTAGTGCACATAAAAAGAAAAAAAAAAACACACAAAGGAGCTGATCGCGGCTATCCTTACCGCGTATTTTATTATATATACATTCATAGATAGACGTATGTAGTGAAGTTGAGTCCGTGCGCATTGTATCATTTGTGATAAAAGAGGAATTTACAACTTCCACGGCCATCGCGTTGAGAATAGATTGCTTTTCCAAATACTAATCTTTATTATTTTTATTTTGTCTTCTATTCATTGTCATCTTTTTCGTGTTTGTATTTACCGAGAGAAAGTGATAACTACGTCGTCCGATGCGTAATTGCCCCGAGTGGTTCCGACCACTTGCGCTCATCGTGCTGTGAACCCATTCCTTCACCCCCTCCCCCCTTTTTAATGATGGCGTAAGCATGCCCCCTCCCCTCCCTCCCGTCACGAAAACCATAGCGCTCTTTCTTTTCCGTTATCTCCCCCGCACTCTTCTTGTGCTTCTTCTTCTCAATATTTATTCTACAGAGATTGGAAACTCATCAAGCAAAGAAAATAATAAAAACAAAACCTAGCTGCAGTTGCCCACCTCTTCTCCACTATTAGTGTTTTTGTTTTCGCACTATTTCACAATGAACGCCATGTACTCTGTCGACCAGGTGGAGATCCCGCCGGAGATCGGCACCATCATGAAGCAGTACACCAAGGCTGTGATGCGCGACAAGCCCCAGGATGTGTACAAGTACAGCGCAAACTTCTTCGCGGCGCTCTGCGGTCGTCCCGCGCCTTTTGACGAAAACGGGCAGTTGGTGGAGAAGGACGATGCCAGCGGCGGTGGCGCCTTCAACCAACAGCAGTGGAACTCCAATGGCGCGTCTGCCGAGGGCCCTGGCGATGCCGGCGAAGAGCCGACCCTTTCTGATGAGACGGTGCTCAACATCTTCCAGAAGTACGATGTCGGCAATAACAAGACGAGTGTAGACCAGCTGGATAACATCATGCAGGACATCCGCGATGTCCTGGAGCTGCAGCCGGAGGACCTGCCCACCACCGAGGAGATCGTCGGCCTTGTGAACGTTGAGGACGGGCTTGTAGACTTGCTGGACCTGAAGCAGCTCCTCTTTGAGGGATCTGGGTGAGCCGACGCACATCATCGTTCATACTTCTTCTTTTTTTTCTCTGCTTTTAGTTCTTCTTCCCGTTGTTTCTGCCCCACAGCGACTGCTGGCGGTTGCCGTAATGCGTCGCTACTACTGCTGACTATCGATTGTGACAGCGGCCTGCACTCTCTGTGGAGGAGACACGGGAAGAATAGAGCTACGGAAAGCAATACACAGCATGTAAACACTAGACGCGGACTATCATGTATAGAATTTTGCATTTTCTTCAAATAGTACCGCGCATATTTATAGCATCTCCTCTGATTGTTGCGTATCCAATGCCAGGGTGCAAAACGAAAAAAAAAAAGAAAAGGAGAGCAATAACTCCAGAGGCGCCCACTCTTTGCATTTCCTTTTAATACAGAGCTTGCGATCAACCATATAATGCCGCTCTACACATAGAGACGTGTCCTTTGCGTGGTGCTCGTGGAAGCCACGGGATGGTGTAAGTGCGTGCTGTTTACATCCTGTGCCGGCTCCTCACCGTTCCCCCCTCCCCCTTACCACATCTGCGTTTCGACACCACTATTTGACTCACTTCCTCCTTTCCGCGATCTTACCCTTCTCTTTGTTTTTTTTTCCACGGCTAACTACCACCTACAGGTCCAGAAAAGGTCAATCATCACACAGCACGAAGGGGAAATAACTTCAAAATCAGCGGCGGATACCTGCACAAGCTGGTGCTTGACGGGAAAACAACAACAACAAAATCAAGCCATAGAAACGTGAAGGCAACCCGGGGTATACTTATATCCACGCGTTCAGTATGAGCAAGAAGGCCGCCGATGGAAAAGCGGCGAAGGCGCCTCCTCCTATCCCTTTGGCGCAGGAGCTGCACGTGGACACCGATCTCCGCCGACTAGCCGACGCCCTGTCGCAAATGGGGGATCTTGCGACTCCGATGGTGAGGCGCCTCAAGGCGGAGCTGAGCCGCGTCAAGGAGGGCGAGCAGCAGGGCGTTCCCGTGTTGCCCCTATTTTTTGCCGTCAAGCTCTCGTATAGTGAGATGCGCTTTATGACGTCTGAGGCGCTGCCAGTGTATCCCTATTTGCGAAAGGTACAGCTGCACCACGCCGCCATTGGAGATGACGGGCTGCTGTTGCTCACGGAGTTCATAAAAGGGTACAAGCCACTGCCAGACCGCAACCCGTTTGGGATTCAGGTAGTTGAGCTGCCTGGCTGCGACATCACCGCTCGCGGGGCGACGTATCTGGCAAAACTCCTGACAGAGAACAGCACGATTGAATCGCTGATGCTAGACTTCAACCCACTCGGTGACAGTGGCGCGCGCAATGTGTGCGACTCACTGAGATGGAACTCCACCTTGACGCGCCTGTCGATGCAGTACTGTCAGATCGAAAGCGTCGGCGGAGCGGCGGTTGCGTCGTGCGTCATTGTCGGCTCCAACGTGGCCTCTCTTTCGCTCCGCGGAAACAACCTGGGGGCGGTCGGTGTGCGTTCCATTGGAACGGCTCTCTGCACTGGCATCAAGATCGTTGAGCTTGACCTTGCTGACACAGGTTTCGGAACTAGTGCTGATGCGATCGAGGCACTCTGCGAGGGTTTAGAAGCGAACCAGTCGCTAACGTCTCTCAACATAGATCTCAACACGTTGATCGCCTCCGGTCCCCAGTCGTTTCTCACCGCACTGCGCAAAAACACTCGCGTGGTAGATCTCACGCTCAGCGAACGTACGCCACCGGAGATCTACACGGAGATTCTTGACTTGCTCACCAAGAATCGAAAGTCTGCGAAGTCAAAGAAGAAGAAAAAGACTGCATAAAACACTCATTCCCCACCATCTACTGATGTAATCTCCACACGCCCTTTCATTTCTTCGTTTTCCGCTCTTCTTCTTCTTCTTCTTCTTCTTCTTCTTTTTTTTTTTTTGCTTGTCGCGCTCTCGTTTACTATTTCTTGTCTTCTCATACCATGTTCAATACTGTACACTTTCTATTTCGACTGAACACACACACACACACACACACACACACAGACACACACACACAGGGGCGTGACGTGAATGCGAGCACTATTACTTGTGCGCCGGTGCGTTTTCTTTGATTAATCGAAAACTTCACGTTTTCTTTTACTGTACTAGGAGACCACCGCGCTGCCGCGCACACGATACTGGCTTGCAACAGAGAGTGCAGTGCTCTCGGTGTTTTGCTCTCATAACATGCGGTGCCGCCAAACTCTTTTGGGCACATTTCTGTTGTACTCACTAATTTCTCCACTTCATTCTCGCGACCACTGTATGACTGACACACGTACCAAACACAGAAAACCACACGGAGGACATAAAAAGTTTTAGAAGAAGAAAATTCTGGTAGAAGTAGTTACTCTTCACCCCAAAGACAGGACGTCGAAAAAAAAATAAAGAAAGCACAAGAAAGCACAAGAAAGCACGCTTCCTTCTTTCCTTCCTTCCTTCCTTTGTGTTTTTTTTTTCGAATCATTTCCTGTACATTTTATATCCCCCCCCCTCCCCTCGCACAAACCGACTCAAGTGTATCCGCTTTAGAGACATGGTTCTTATCTTCACCAAGGAAAATGTCAAGGAGAAGGAGCCACCGAACGGCACCAGCGCGCTTGCCACTCTCACGGGTGGCGACGGCAAGTACACCATCTCAGTTTTTAGCACCACTGCACTAGTGGTTGCCCAAGGAGGCAATGTTCCGCGCCCCAGTGAGGAGGAGGTTAAAGAATTACTGCTGTCCTTCGACATTCCCGAATCTCCAACCTTCTTCGCGGTGCCGTACGACGGCCTCATTGAGGACCCCGACGAGCCTGGAAAGCACCCGACCATCAAGTGGCTGCTGTCCGACATCTCCCAGTGTGTTTCGCGCCGCGAAAACGTGACAGTCATCAACCGCGGCATCAACGGCGACGCGCGTCTGGAGCAGCTGATGATCGACGTGCTGGGAGCCATCCGCTCCTCTGCCGAGTACGCGATGCAAGTCGTTGCCGACGAGATTGCCAAGGAGAAGCAGATGCAGCGCCTCCTACAACTCGAGAACGACAACGACATCTCAGGTGCCAAGGAGATGCTGAAGCGCGCTGGCGACGAGGCGAACCGCGACAAGCCCAAACGCAAGGCGCTGCCCATCTCACGCGAAATGCGCAAGAGGCTCAAGGAACTCAACAACACGTACCCGTACGCAGCCGGCACCTCCGCTGCCGGCACCGCCGCCGCTGGCAAAAACGGCGAGCGCTACACGATTCTCTCCGCGATGCATGGCGACGACATTCGCCCGCCGTGCCAGAAGGGCTCGCATCTCACGCCTGCCTCCTTCACCGTCAACCCACCGACCCGCAAGCGCCCCGACAGCGCCCAGCGGTCGCATGACCGCCCGATGCGCAACAACTCGTACCTGTTCAACCTGCAGAAGCGCAAATCCACTCTGGCTGTACTCGCCCAGCTAGACCAGAACAACACCGGCGCAGAGGTTGAGGGACTCAAGGGTAACGGCTGGGGCGACAAGACCTATGTTTTCCACTTTGACGGCGAGTCCTCGGTGATGGCGCTTCCCGGCGTTCCCCGCCTCGACGAGGTGATCAAGTGCTCTGCCGTGGATTTCTGGATTCGCACCGACTGCAAGGCATCGGAGGGACAGCCGCGCGTGATACTGCAGATGATGGAGGGCGCCCGAGACGACGTGGGGCAGCTCTTTCAGCTGAGTCTGAACTGGTACCCCGAGATGGAGGAGGGATTCCGCGTCTTTGTTCGCGATTCGGCGAACCGGGTGCTGGAGGTGCTGTGCAGCCTGCGCGGGACCGACCTCACGAACGGCAAGGACTTCTTCCACGTCATGCTGACCGTGAGCAACCTGGAGGAGGGTGTGGTGACGATGCAGGTAAACGGCAAGGACCTGGAGGTGCAGGTGATGCAGCAGGAGCACCCCATCGCCTTCAATACGTGGTCGCACCGCCTCTTCATCGGCGGCTACCTGGACGATGCCAACACCGCCACGATGGTGTTCCGCGGCACCATGATGGAGCTGCGCTTCTGGTCGGGTCTCGAGAAGCTCGTGCCCATTCTGCGCTGGCCGCTGCTCGTCACCGACGGCGCACTCGAGGAGACCACCCGGACGATCCCCGCCGACCACCACGAGACGCTGCAGAGCCTCCGGCGGGTGGAGGAGGCCGCGCCGCCGTCGTCCCCCTTCTTCGACGGCGACCTCGTGTGCAACCTCGGCACGGTGCCGCTGTGGGGTGAGCTCATGCACAACTGGCGTCTCGAGATCCGCTTCCGCACCGACGTCACCAACCGCATGATGTCCCTCATCGGCGTCACCGACCAGAAGATCAAGATGCAGCAGATGGGCATCGTGCTCAACGCGGAGCCGGTCGTGTCGAAGGAGCGCTTCCGTTTTTTTGAGCTCAACACGACCTTTTTTGTCGTCGACGCCTTTGGCGTGTGCTGTTCCGCACTGCTGCGCGGCAACGATCGGCAGAACCTCATGGATGGCGAGTGGCACACTGTGGTGTGGCGCTGCATCGACAGCGAGACCAACCGCTTCAGCGTCAAGGTGGACGGGGTCATCCAGGACCTCCTCTACATCTCGCGCGAGGGCCCCACCCGCTTTCTCGAGTACGACGACTGGGTGTGCCTTGGCGGCCACAACGTGCGCAACTGGAAGGTGGAGCGCCCTTTTGTGGGCCAGATCAGCCGCTGCTACGTCACTCTACGCGGCTACCGCTACGTCACGCTTGAGATGAACGAGGGCCCCGGCGCGTACGTGTTGCAGGACCGCACCGGCTTGGAGAACCACGGCCTGTTGGTCGACCGGGAGACCAGCGTGGTACGCAAGAACGACATCATTTGGATGCCAGCGAAGAGCGAGTACGCCTCCGAGGAGGAGGAGGGGCACCCGCGCGCCGAGATCGTCATGTACGACAACAACAACGTGTCCATCGCCGCCGTCGTCTTCACGTGCGACTTCAACGAGCGCGGCATCCCGAGCGAGGTCATCTACGACATCTTCACCTCCACGACGCACCAGCCGACCACCGTCCCCGACACCATCCACGATCCCCGCACCAAGGACTGGCACACGTGGATGATCATCCCGGCGGAGTGCTTCAAGCCTCTGGAGACGATCACCCAGCTGGAGAAGAGCATCGACGACGTGCTGGCTGCGCAGGTGCCCCGCGGCCATCTCATGGTGGTTGTCCGCATCGGCGATTGCCACGTCACCGTCCTGCACGTGCGCGACCCGGTGCTGCCGCACGACGCCACGTACAACTGCAACATGCTCAAGTGGCACTACCCGTACATGGTCGAGGGCAAGGCGGGCCGCACGGAGCTGATGCTCAACCGCATGGTAGAGGCGATGGAGAAGATCCTGCTGGCCGACACACTGACGCCCTTCACCACCGCCAAATTGGGCCCCCTCAACGCGGGAAGCGGCGCCAACTCGGTGCGCTCTGAGGACGTCGTGCGCAACCTCATCAACAACGGCCGCCCGTGGTACCTCGCCGCGGTGCTGCACAACCACCTGCTCAACTCCAACTACGGCTCCAGTTTGCACATTGTACACCATGTGCCCCGGTGATGAGCTACGACGAGGCCGCGGCGGTGTGTCTTTTTAATAAGAAGCTCTACGACGGTGCCCGCGAGAAGGCGACACTGGTGATTCAACGAAACTGGCGCGGGAAACTCGGCAAGACGGCCGCCGAGGAGCGCCGCCAGGTGCGCCAGTTGCAGGACCGCAAGCTTGAGGAGATCAGAACATTCCGCATGAATCCCGTGGTGCAGGCCAAGCAGAGCCTGTACGCGCTCCTGGTCACGATGCACTCGTCGAGCAGCCCGAAGAGGATCAAGAGTATCGACGCCACGCTCGCGGAGCTCGAGGAGATTCTACAGAAGCAGGGCTACTACGTGGAGCGACTCAACAACCCCGACGTGCGCACGCTCATGAAGACCATCTCTCAAATCGACGCTGACAAATCCAGCTTTGTGTTTCTGAGCGGTTACGGTGGCCAGCTGAACCTGCGGCAGCCGTTCAACTTCAGTCTGCAGGCGCTGCATCTCTCTCTGCAGGAGGACTCGGCGCGCGCCGGCATTGAGCACGAGCAAGGTGCCAGCTGGCGCAGCGCCGTGGCGGCTTTCAACGAAGAGAAGGCTGGCATTAAACCCAAGAAGAAGAAGAAGGGCGCCAAGGACGCGCCGCCACCCAAGAAGCAGTCCGCCGAGGAGCAGCAGCAGGAGGCGAAGCGGCAGGAGCAGGCGCTCAAGGCCGCCGTCAATGAGCTTGAGTTCGAGGAGACAACGGCACGCGACGCGGTGATGAAAAACTACGACATTGAGGTGCAGCAACTCACGCGCGAGTTCCGCAACGCCGTCACCGCCACCCGCGATTTCGAGAAAAAGTACCAGTCGCCCGGCCCCGATGGCGCGCCGCGCAGCTTCCTCTCCCCGATCGTCAACACGGTGGAGCCGTACGCAAACAATGTCATCGACGTGGAGGAGATCATTGAGGTGGCGCTGCACCGGCAGGTTCCGCCGGTGGGCCTGCAAAGCGTCGTCGCCGTTGACTTGTGCCCGCTGACGCCCTTCTCCTGCGGCGGCGCGTTCATCGCGAGCAGCACCGGCAACACGCTGCGCATCCCGTACAAGCCACTGCAGCGGTCGCTGCTAACGTGGAATCTACACAAGGCGTTTGACGGCCACCTCCCGCGCGCGCCGGCCAACGGCAAGTACGCGGTGCTCTCCGGCGGTATCGAGACGGACGCCTCGCAGCGCGACTGGAAGTCGTTCGCGACGTACCTGGTCACGAAGCTGCAGGTGTGCTGCACCAGCGACGACATGTACCGCGACCTCCGGGCCGAGCTCGACCGCGAGGTGCCCTTCACCGCCGAGCTGATCCCGGTGCGCACAATTCTGATGCCCGACGACGCCAAGGACCGTCTGCGCCGCGATCGCGACGCGCAAAAGGTGGACGTCGCGCTGCTGTTTGGCGTGGGCAGCACCAAGGTGCAGAGCGACATGTTCTCCATCTTCAAGGGGATCCTGGAGGGCCTTCCGCTGAGCGAGATCACCTTCGTCAACAAGATCAACGTGCTCATGGGCAAGAACAACCGCGGCATCGAGGCCATCTCGATGGATTCGATGCGTGAGGTGATCGAGAAGTGCCGACCCAGCTCGTGCAACATCCCCTACACGGTTGAGATCACACAGCAGGGTGTGCAGGTGTCTTTCGAGCTCTCCGACAGCGGTGACAGGCTGACGCTGACGCACTGGCTCAACAGCATCACACTACGGAGTCTCACGTGGGAGATCGCGGTGCAGCCGTGGTACGGCTACCGCCGGCTCTCGGTCGAGTACGTGGAGTACCTGTACTACATCAAGACCAAGACGACTCTGAGACTCTTCCGCAAACTCAAGAAGCAGACACTCACCACGCCGATCCCTGAGGAGTACATCCGTTTCATCTCCTGCGACGTGATCAAGAGTAAGCCAGCTTGAGATTTTTTTCGCGCGCGCGCGCGCGCGTGCGTCTCTCTCCCTCCTTCTTCTCTCTCTCTGTGTTTGTGTACGCGCGCGAGAGAGAGAGAGAGAGCGTATGTGCGTCGCACCATTTTGCCCCTATGATCTTTCTACTTCTGCTTCTGTTGTTCTTTCGCTCCTCCTCGTTTTGCCACGGCCTGACTACTTCCACATCCTCATTCCTATTTCATCAGCTTTGTCTTCTTCTTCTTCTTCTCTCCCCGGATGTACACTAATCGTTCTTTTGTTTTTTTTTTCTCCGCTTGTATCATTCTACTGGCACGTGACGCTTTTTGCACGCAGAATTACGGTGACGAGGACACCGCTGCATCGGATGCATATGGTATCCCCACACGCAGGTGTACTAGTGAGTTCATGTTGTACCTTGTTCACTGTATATCGATGTATTTTAGATTCCACTTCTTCGCTCAACTCCTTTTTGCCAATACCTTTTTCTTCTGTTTGATTTACAATGTCTGATACTTGAACTTGTCTGGGAATGATACCCTATCAATAAAAACAACAGCAAAAAAAGAAGAAAAAAGAAAAATACATTGCTTCACTTCACGTTGTCCGATTACTTTTATTGTCATTATTACGTATTTTCACAAGGCACTAGACTCCTGCGATTTCTTATGTGTGAGGTTGACTTCACAGCTTGCTGTTGGAGTTCTTTTACTGCTTTGCTCGCTCTTTCTCTCTCCGTCTCCCTACAGCAACAGTCATGTCGACACCGTGCTGCCTCCCGTGTTTTGCTTCTAGTCTTATCGTTGTGGTTTACTCCTATCGCCCATCTTTTTTCTTCTTCCTTTCTATCCTCCTCCCTTCCGTTCTTTCGACAGAAAAGCCTTTTTTATTTTCTTGTACTCGCAGTTGATCTAACTTGACGCGCAACATGAAGTTCGTCCGCCGTGCGCGCAAGAACATTCAGCAGCGCAAGATGAAGAAGTCGATGGACGAGCTGAATGCGAATCTTGCAAAGGTGGAGATGCGCGTGTTCCGCAAGAAAAAAATGGAAATTGACCGCCGCCGCCGGATGCTAGGCCTTCCCGATCCCGTCCCGGAGGATGTGCGGCGCGGACGCATGAACCCTGAGCTCTACCGCGTTGAGTGCCGCCTGCATGCGGAGGCGGGGCTACCGCGGCCTGCGCCGTACCAGGGCTACCGTCAGGACCTGGAGGAGAGCCACCGACGCCACGAACACCGCATCGGTTTTGTCTCTCTTCACTCTATACGCCGTGCTGTGCTAAGTAGAAACCGTCAGGGCCAGGCGCACGAGTAGAGGCCCGCGCAGCGCACGACCCCTGTATGACTCCGACGGCACCCTCTTCGTCCCCTGATCCCTCCCCCTTCCTTCTGTTTGACGTTTAATACTTTTCACAATTAACTGCGAAAACTCGAGAAATAATAATAATTCTTCCACGAGTGAAATCGTGCAACGTATGAGGAAGAGCTTCGGTTCCCCCCTTTCCACACCTCTTCCTTTCACCTGCTCCTCTCTTGTTTCATCTTCAGTGGACCCTCACACGGCGGCGTGAGGCCTATGTATTTCACTGCGCTTTGGCGTATCTTCTTCTCAACCATCTAACCCACCTCTTCACATTGTACCATTCCGCAAACTTTGGCAGGTTCATTATTCGCCCAGCACCCCTTTTATTCTGTAGTCATTTCATATCTGTTCTCTTCCTCTTTACCTCCTCTAGATAGATTCTGTCCGTCAGCTGCGTTGGCCCACCCGTCATCACGCCCCTTGAGGTTTCCTACGCACAAACATGGCTGCCTCCCCCCAGTACCGCCTCGCCGAGATCGCGAAGCACAACAAGGAGGGCGACCTGTGGTTCATCATCGACCGCAAGGTCTACGACGTGAGCAAGTTCGCCGACGAGCACCCCGGCGGCCCCGCGCAGCTGCTGACGGTCGCCGGCGCCGACGCCTCCAACGGCTTCAAGGCCGTCGGGCACTCCGACTCGACGCGCGAGCTCATCAAGGAGTACTGCATTGGCGAGGTGCACCCCGACGACGCCGCGACGCTCAAGGAGTCGCTGCAGGGCACGCAGAGCCCCATCGTCGGTATCGCCGTCGTCGGCGTCCTCATCGCCGTCACCGTTGCTGCCGTTCTCCACGCTCTGTTCTTCTAGGCGCGCGTGCGATTGCTACAGCGCGGAAGCGGCGAGAGCACCTCCTCTTTTTTTTCTTTTCTTTAACCTCAAAGGATGTTTTCTTATGTGTTGTGCTTGTTGTCATTAACCGAGGTCACATTGTGACCATCAAAAAAGCGTGGGTGGAAAAAAGGAAAAAAAAAAAGAGAAGCAAACCAGCAGCATTGGGCAAAGCAGACACCCTGCATCAGCGAAAATAGAGCTAGACACGAACGCGATTTGGGGGAAAAAATAGGAGTGATCGTAGGCGTCGGGGGACAGCACTAAAAAAAAAAAAAATGAAAGAAACAAAGCAGTGGCGAAGTGGGTTGTTCTTTTATTTTCCAAATGTATTTTTGGGATTTGCCTCTCCATTTTTCTTCTCTCTTTTTGTATGGTGCCCGTACTGTTCGAATACGCATCGCCGCTGCTCTGCGTATGCTGTGGATTTTCGCCTCTAGCTATCTTTCATTCTTTTTGTTTTTCGTTTTGTAAAGTTGAAACGCATGCTCTCTTGTACTTCTTGATGCTTTTGCTTTTTCCCTTTCCAGTAATTCTTTATTATTGATTTTTCTCCTTTCCCTCAAAACAAACAAACAAACAAACAAACTTAATGACAACATTAGATACGCAGAATAAAGACACACATATCCCCCCCCCCATCCCTCTCCCCACACACACTGAAAAAAGAGAAAAAATATACGAATACAATGCGGACGCGCCTTGCACAATGAATGGTTTTGCTAGTTTGGAAAATGTTTGTACATTTCTACCTCTTGTACTAGTTGCGGTACTGTCTCCGTTAACCGGAACATGTGGGGCCCGCTTGCGGCACCTGTGCTACTATGTGTCTCCTGTTTCTGCTCTCACTCACCCTATTTCTACGTCATTCATTCTTTAAAATACGATAGTAAACCTCAAGGAAGTCTCATCTGTTCACACGCATCACCGCCAATAAAACACATCAGAACCCATCATTTATCCTTTACATCTTTACCCATGTCCGAGACCAAGTACATCCGCTACGAGGAGGTCGCCAAGCACACGACCGAGGAGAGCCTTTGGTTCGTGCACAACCGCAAGGTCTACGACGTAACCAAGTTCGCCGATGAGCACCCCGGCGGTCTCGACACGCTGCTGGGCGTCGCCGGAAAAGACGGCACCTCCGACTTCGACGTCGTGGGCCACAGCGAGGAGGCCAAGAAGGACCTCCAGCGCTTCTACATCGGCGACATCCACCCCGACGACAGCGCCGCCGTCCCGGCCGCGTCGCAGCCCGCGCAGAGCAATCTCTTCGGCTTTGCCATCGTGCTCGTTCTCGTCGCCATCTGCGCCTTCTTCATCTTCAAGTCGTAGAGGCGGACGCAAATACACACTCACACGCATTCGCAGAGTTGTCGCGCAAAGACTCCAAAAACAATAGTAGTAAGAAGAAAAACCCCGTTCACATCAACAGCGATGAAAACACAGTTCAACTCCCTTTTGCTACAGTTGAGCACCACTGTGAGCTGCGTTAGCACAACTGAATTTTATTTGCCACTACATAATTGTTCTCCTTATCTCCTTGATCTCTCAGTTCATGCCTTTCGCAAACCTTCTAACCATCATAACTCTTTTGTAATTTGCTTTTATTCTCTATGTGCTTTTTTGTTGAATCCATTTTTAAATCATCCGACACTCTTTTTTTTTGTTTTTATTTTCAAACATCAAAATCGATATGTCCTTTTATCTTCCAAGTGTCGAGATAGAGGAGAAACGTATCTGCTGAGAGCACTCCCAGACAGGGTGTACGCTCGAAAGCATACAAAACCCAAATACTTCATTTAAAAAGAAGAGAGAAAGAGAGAAGAAGGAATGAAATTTCAGTTGAGGAAGGACTAGAGATGAAACGTACGTGACAGGGGAGAAGTTGTTCGATTCTGAGTGTTGGTTTCACTTCTGATGAGTTTCTCTTCTCTTTTTTTTTTTGTTTTCCAACCTCTTGTGCCTCCCCTGAGCCGTTGGTAAAAGTCCTTCACTCTGGAGTTCTGTCCATGTGCTCTCTTCTCAAAGAAGGAGACAACGCTTCTACCTCTCCTGCTTGCAAAAGAAATGATAATACTAAAAATGTACACCATTCTCATTCCTTAATCATTCGATGATGGGGCAGAGTCTTCGTCTGGGACAAGCGCAAAAGTGATGTGTGTGAAGTACATCAACACACCAGCAACGAGGGGCAGCACGCGTACTCGAGTCATGTCTACGCACCAGCTGTCTGTGCTGTTGCCATCAATACCTATGATTAGCTGCGTTTTGGTCTAAAAAAAAAAAGCACAATCTGGTCTGTCTTCGTTGGTGCTTCCGCTGCGATTCACACTCATAGAATTGTTTTCCACTGTGTAACTCGAATAATGGAACACAAAATATCTCCTCTTCTCTTCTTCTCCCCTTCCTCTCTCTTCCTCTTTACTGCATCCAGGCTGGTCGCGCAATTCTCTGCGTGCAACAATATTGTGATTTCATTTATTTGCCTTTTCCCTCTCTTTTAGATTCAATAAAACGCTCTGGTGTAAAAACGAAAATAGAGATTATTTTGCCTCCTAATAATATTTTCATCATCTTTTCAAACTCATTACTGTTAAAAGAGACCTACGAGTGTCTTTCTCTCTTTCTCTCTTTCTCTCTCCATCTATCTGTTTCACACATAGTTTAATCAGTTTAATCTCTTCCCTTTCTCTCTCTCTCTCTCTCACGCATACACACATACACACACACACACACACACACTCTCTCTCTCTCTATCTTTCTTTCTCTCTCTTTCCCTTTCTCTTTTTCCCTCTTCGACCATGTCAGGCGAGCCAGAGAGGAAGAAAGCAAAACTGGAGATCTTCAGCCACCCGCTGATGGACGCCGTGGCGACCGGCAAGAGCCCCGACGAGATGAAGAAGAATCTCGAGGAGGCTGTCAAGTCGCACCCCTTCTACGACAACGCCCACGCGCTCGTCGACGTCTACGACGACTGCGTCGTCCGCGACGGGGAGGGCAACACGCTGGCGGTCCTGTTGCGCGAGGGGCTTCCCGCCTTCGCCGCGTCGCAGGCAGCCAACGTGCTGCGCTCGGCCGCCACCCGCACCTCGCTGCGCGCCACCATCTACGGGGGCGAGGCTCCCAACAGCGGCATCGCGGGCTATTTTGATTACCGCGGCTCACCCATCGAGTTCAAGCACCGCAAGACGTCCTTCACCCACGAGCATGCCGCCGCGTGGCCCGGCGTCTTCCCGATGGTAGACTACGTCAGCGAGCTGTACAGGCGGACGATGCCGGAGTGCTGGGAGCGCCAGAACGCGGCGATTCCCGACGTGGTGCGCATCCACGGCACGCCCTTCTCGACGCTCACCATCAACTCGCGCTTCCGCACCGCCTCCCACACCGACGCGGGCGACTTCGACGCAGGCTACGGCTGCATCGCGTGCCTGGAGGGGCAGTTCAAGGGCCTTGGCCTCACCTTCGACAACTTCCGCATCACGCTGTGCATGCAGCCGCGCGACGTGCTGGTGTTCAACACGCATCACTTCCACTCCAACACGGAGCCGGAGCTGGCGAACCCCGGTGGTGACGACTGGAGCCGCCTCACCTGCGTCTTCTACTACCGCTCGCTGCTGGGCGAGCGCGCGGCGTACGAAGACTACAAGCGCCGGCTGGCTGCAGCCCGCGCGGCCAACGAGCCTGGGCTGCGCTTCGACCACATCACCGTCAAGGATAATGGCACCAACCTCTGCCGCCCCGACCCGGTACACGCCGTCTCGCTCACGCCGTTTGCGATGCTCTCCAGTCTTCGGCGGCTCTCCGCCTGCAGCCGCCAAGGTGACGCCGTGCACAAGGCGCTGCTGTCGGACGAAGGCCTGCAGTCGCTGCTATTTGGGGAGCCGCTGACGGCCGCCGGCGGCCCCGCGCCGCGCTCTGCCGAGGAGAAGATGCCGCCCAACATCGACGGCGTCGCCGGGCGGCCCTCACCGCTGGGCGGCGTCAACGGCAGCGAGCGGCTGGTGCAGGCGGCGGCGGAGCGGGAGCGGTACCTGGACCAGACCTACCTGGAGGCGTACGTGAGCCCCGAGCTGGCCGCCATGTGGGCCGCGGCGCGCCAGCGCTGGCTGGACCTGGTCCGCGCGGAGTGGCAGCGTTTGGAGAAGCTCCAGCCGGGGCGCACCAACTTCAGTTGGAACAACCGATCCGAGATGAACGCGGCCTTCTTTGACCTCTGCGAGGTGGCGAAGCAGCTGCTACTTGGGCTGCTGGACAAGGAGGAGGCCTCTCGCGCGGAGGAGTCCTTCTTCTGGACGCTGCTCGGCACACACCTTAACAAGGCGTGCGCGACGGAGCTGCGGATGCCGCCCGAGGCCATGTCGATGCGGAAGCTCGACGTCAAGGTGAAGGACTTCAACTTTGGCGGCACCCGCTACTTCAAGGACATGCCGCCGGAGGAGCAGCAGCGCCGGCTGCAGCGCAAGGCCCGCATTGAGGAGGCGCGGCGGCTGGGGGGCGCGGCGGCCGGGGCGCCGGCGGCCGGCAGCGCGTGGCTGCTCAACGACGGCTTCGACTACCAGACGGAGGACGCGGCGGTGGACTACGCCGGCAACCAGTGGCCGCTTCCGGCGCAGCACGCCGAGGACGTGGTAGGGCGCCACCGCGCGAGCGAGAGCGCAGAGGCGGCGGGCGCCGGCCGTGACGTCACTGTGCTTGTCGTGCTCCCTGCCGGCGCTGGCGGGGCCCTCGATCGCGGCGCGCCGCCTTCTACCGAGGGCCTGACCCCCGAACAACTCGCGGAGCGGGAGAGACTCTTGGGAAATGCGGCTGCCCTGGACATTCTGCACGGCCGCCGTCGCCCCACGGAGCAGCGCGGGGTGCACACAGTACCTCTGGGCGACGTCGCTGCCGACGGCGATGAGGGGTTAGACGGGCGTCTGCACATCACCGTGTGCGCGGCCGACGCCCCGGAGGTGGCTGAGGCCGGCAGCACTACCTACGACTTTGTCGTCGCCCAGCACGTACTGGCGCAGATCGCCGACCCGGCGGCGGCACGGGCCATGGTCGGGCGTTTGCGGGCCGCGGCGCGGGCGGCCGTCATGCTGGTGGAGACGGACTTGCAGTGCCGCTACTACTACACTCTGCCCGTTGCGCGCCGCCAAGCCTACGACGCGGTCGCCGCCCCCTGCTTCCGCCACCTGCTGCACTGCCGCTACGGGGCCGTCTGCGACGCAGTGCGTCCCAAGCCGGAGCTGCTGGATCTCCTCGGCTGCGCGCTGGCTCGTTACAAGCTGGAGGGCTCTCCACTCAACTCGATGGTGTTGATTTGCCCGCCTGTCTGAGCGTTTTCGTTAACTGGCTCTCCTAAGAGTTGTTGTTATTGCCTCCCTTATCATATCTTCGTCGTCATTTTTTTTCTTCCCCAACTTGATTCTTTTGTGTCTTTCCTTGTTTCTCATTCTCATTCTCATTGCATTAATCTGCGCTCAGTTAAGTAGACGAGTATACGCTTAACTCGTAAGTCATTCATAACATCAAAAGTAGTATCGTTTCCCTGCGTTTTATTTTTTTTTCTTTTGTCCCACTGTTTTTTTTTTCCTTCTTTTTGGGGATTTTTCTCCACTGTCAACGGAAAAAAAAATAAAGACATCTACTGGGAAAATAATCAAGCGACGCGACACTGCTTTCAATGTAACAACAAGATTTCTAACGTCTCTTCGTGTATTGGGCAATTATTTCTCTATCATTTGCGTGACTAGTTACCACATTCTATCCCCCTCCCCCTCCCACACAACACACAGCATGCTTGTATATATCCATGTGCAACGACATCGCTTTGCATCGCTCACCATGCGTGGAAATGTTCATCTTGGTGCTGATGAAGGTGCTCGCTTCTCCTTTCCGCACTACTGCTTAACCATTACCTCCCTCGCTCATCTCCCCCCTCCAATTACGTCGCAACCCCTTTAAAATTTAGAAATCTTCGCGCCTACCTCCCTAGCTCTCGCTCACTAGCACTTCCACTCCTGCCGCTTTAAGCCTTCAAGTTCTCCCACCCAACACACCCGCAAACACCCACCAGCCCACACGATGCAGCGTCTCTCCTTCGCGACCATGAGCGCTCTGGTGCAGAGCAAGCTCGCCGGCAAGGACGCCAACGTCGCTATCTTCGACGTGCGCGGCGCCGACGAGGTGAGCAGCACCGGCGCCATCCCGACGTCCGTCAACGTGCCGCTGGACCAGCTCGAGGCCGCCCTCGGCGCCAGCGACGCCGACTTCCAGGCCAAGTACAAGGCGCCGAAGCCCGCCACCAGCGACCGCGTCGTCACCTACTGCCTCCGCGGCGGGCGCGCCGAGAAGGCCGCCGGCGTCCTCAGCGCCCAGGGCTACACCAACGTCGACATCTACCCCGGCAGCTGGACGGAGTGGTCCGAGATGACCAAGGAGGCGAACAAGGAGTGATCCGCATATGTAGCTTTCACCGCTCCCCTTGAAGAAAGAAAGAAAAACACAAACACAAACAAAAAATAAATAAAACAAAACAAGCAAACAAACAACAACCTAAAATGCTCCTATTTGAAAACTCTGTTTTCACTCATAGCTATTAGCTATTCCTTTATTTCCTCAACGATGAGCAAGTCGCTTCATCAGTTCCGGAAAATTGTTAAATCTCATTTTTTCTTGTGAGTTTGGCAAAACTAGCGTGGCGCATTATATATATTGCCCATTCCTGGTATCGTACTCTCACACATTACTTTTTCTTTTCGTTCAAACACCTCTTTTTTTTTTTTTTTTTACTTATGAGTGCGCTTTTGTTTTTTAGTGATTAAGCACCCACTCTTTTTTTCTTTTTTTCTTTATATATTTTTATCTTCTCTCCCCATTTGTGGAGGAGCAAAAACCAAATGCCGGTAAACACCACATCACTGATCTGGTTTGAAAAAAACAAAAAAAATTAAAGCAATGATAGAAAGCTCAGTGGTATGCGCTTTCCAGAAAACAAACAACAACAACAACAACTCCACTTGCCGACAAATGTGATTAATGCGGAGAAGTGTGTCGACCGCGGGTCCTCTTTGATGACGTCGGAAACAGCAGTGATGAAATGTAGTGAGCGATATTCTGGCGTCTCTTTCGTACCTTTATTCCACTTTGATGTTAAACGTCACGGTAAAACTCTCAACGCCTCCAGTATCTTTGCAGGAAACAGAATCTGTATAGCACCCCCCCTCCCCCCTCTTAACTCTCTCGACTCCGCATGCTTCGGCTGACAGCGGTGCTTGCCAACTACGTCTCGCTGGAGCAGGTGCGGAACATCGTCAACGGCAAACTGGCCGGCGCGGAGAGCACGCGCGACTATATGCTGGTGGACGTGCGCTCCACCGCCGAGACGGCGCGCACCGGCGTCATCCCGACCGCCGTCAACATCCCCCTCAGCATTCTGGAGGAGGTGCTGGAAGGCGGGCCGGCGCGGACGCGCAGAAGCCAAACAGGAGTGCCGGAGACTCGCACGACTACGGTGCGCTCAGCGACGAGGAGTACCGCTATTTTTTCGGGCGGAGCGGCCGGTGCGCAGCACGACGCGCCTCGTCTTCTACTGCGCCCACGGCGTGCGCTCGGCGGTGGCGGCGGAGGTGGCGGAGCAGCTAGGGTACACCGGCGCGCTCAACTTCTCAGGGAGCTGGGCAGAGTGGTACCACGCACACAGCGACGACCGCGCCGCCGTGTGTCAGGCAAAACCGCCACCGCTGTCAACATCGCCGCCGGATACGGCGGAAAGAAGGCAAGCCTATTGTGTAGCCTCCAATGCAGCGCCTGGCTGTTGATTCTCGAAATTGTCGTTCGCTGTTTTTTTTGCTCCTCACATTCAATAAACGCTCTTATTTCATTCCATACTGAAGCGAGAGCGTCGCCGTCCTCTCTGCACATCTCTCTGTTTTCTTCTGGCTTGTCTTAGTTGTTGCGTTGCTCTACTATAACGGTGCTTCCGTCGTTTTTACAAGGCAGCTAGTCACTCCTCCAATTTGTAGCTACTCTCTCCTGAATTCTCAAGATCTCTTTCTCATCCACTCCTCCCCCCCCCCCTCCCCCCACCATCCCCGCACATGTCCATTAAAGCATCAAGAGCACATTTTACGACACATATAGACCTACGTAGGACAATGGGCCGCGACGTCATGGAAGCGGAGGAGAGCGCGGTGTCGGCCAGCAAGTTCGTCGCGATCGTGACCGCTAAGGAGAACGGCGACCCCAGCGCCGACCGCTACTACCTCGTCGACCTGCGCCGGCAGTTCCAGCACGACCACGAGGGCCCCGTCAAAGGCGCCGTGCGCATCAGCGTCAACGACATCCACGACGCTTTCAAGCTCAACGACAAGAAGTTCCGGGAAAAGTTTGGTGCCCCGAAACCGCGCGATGACCAGACGATTCTCCTCTTCGCCAGCGTGGCCAAGCACGCGCACACCGCCCTCGGCATCCTGTCGGAGCGTTACCGCAAGCTGGCGCCTCGCATCGAGTATCTTGCGCAGGACATGGAGGAGTACCTGCAGCTACGCGGCATCCAGCTCTCTGATGACTACTCGGATCTTTAGCTGTCTGACTTTGCATCGTATGTACTGACGCACTTGGCCCTCCCCCATGTTGTTGTTGTTATTGTTGCTTCTGTTTTGACCTCCTCTCCCTCTCCCATCTGGTTTCTCCTCCACTAGTTTTTCTTATCCTGTGCTTAATTTCTCTCCCTCCCCCTCCATCACACACACAGCGGATATGCGTAAAGCTGGCAGGATATTTCTCCCTGCATTGGACACCGAAAGTATACAGTGAGGAAAAGAAATCAAGAGAATGAACTAACTGTTTTGTTTTCCTTTTACGCTGCTCAATTCACTGTTGTGAAGGAAGTAATAGTGTGGCACATGTTTCCGCGTTGTTCCGGTGTATGCGACCACCACGTTGACGATCTTTCAATTAAACTCATCTGCCCTGCCGTCCCTCTCATTCGTGTTATGCACGCACTCCTTCACCCAGGAACACTACAAAAGGGAACCGCCAACAAACTAGGTTTACACAAGATCATACTTGCGTCTGTCTCTCTGTCTGTCTCTTTCCCTCCCCCCCCCCCCCCCCAGTGTTTTGCGTTGTACCACCACAACAACGGAATTAACTTCTAATTTCTTTTTTCTTTTTGTGTACAGTAGGGAACCTCGCCACGTTACCTGGTGACGTCCTCACCAGGGTCTCAGCATATTCATATTTTCTCACTTATCCCGCCCACATTCTGCTTTTCGAAATCTCTTCCCTGAAGCTGCTTGATCACACCACTTTTTCCCCTGCCTTTTCTCCCTTTTCGTAACCTTTTCTTTTTCCACCAAATCTCACTATATATTTTTCTTCTTGATATTCCCCCGTTTACTTTACCCAATCGATGCGCAGCTTTGCATTTGGGTCACTACGGCGCCACAGTGGCGCACAGTTTCTTGTGACTCCCACCGCGCGACGTTTCCAGAGCACGGCGACACCAGGGGAGCCGGAGGTGCTGGTGGCCTTCAAGGTGCTGGGCATCGCGGGCACCAACGACCTGTCCGCGGTGCGCCAGCGGTACGTCAACCTGGCGAAGGAGCACCACCCCGACGTCAAAGGCGGCGGCGGCGCCTCCACCACGGCGCATCAGGGCTCCTCCCGCATGACAGAGATCAACTCGGCGTATGAGACCATCAAGACATTCCTCAAGGCGGGCCGGAAGCTATCCACGCCGGGTGGCGGCTCCTACACGCACACGTCAAGCGGCGGGGGGCGGGGGCACTCGTCACAGCAGCGGCACTCGCACCAGCAGCATCAGCAGCCCTTCACTCCGTGGCACGAGGACTTCGACCCGCTGCTGTACGAGATGATGTGGGAGGAGATGCGGCGGCAGAACGAGGAGGATGCGCAGCGCTTCGGCGGCCGGCAGCAGCAGCAGCACCCGTTTGGTCGCAAGCCGAGCTGGAACAATAATAGCAGCAACACCGGAAATCGCAAGCACACAACAACAACAACAACAATAATAGTAGTGGAAACCATCGGAGGAAGAACAGTGCGGCGAACAACGGTAACAACCGCCAGCGCAGTGGGGACGACGGTCAGCAGCAACAGAGGGCGAAGAGCACGACGACATGGCCGGAAGCGGAGCTCAAGGCCATGGTGAACATGTACCAAGACGGCAAGAGCTTCGACTTTATCGCCAACGCACTCGGCAAGCAGACGGCCGACGTCACCCTCGAGTTCAACCGCTGGAGCGAGGACACGCAGCGGCGCCAGCAGCACCAGGGCCGCCGCCACCGCCGCCCCCGCCGCGGCCGCCAGCCGCCGCAGCAGCCTCTGTACTACCACATGCAGTCGCCCGACGACTTCCCCTTCCACCTCTACGACGCGGGCGACCTCGAGGAGGACCCGTACGGCTACGGCGACTACATGGGCGACGACGACGCCGACGGCGACTTTGAGTACGGCGACGGGCCCTTTCCCTTCTCGGGCGACCACAGCATGAGCGGTGGCAGCGGGGGGCATTTTCACAGACCCAACTCCAATCGATGGTAATGATAGTACCTGCGGATTATTCAGTTATTAAAACTTTTCTTTTCTTTTCTTTTCCTTTTTTTTTTTAAAGATTACTATTATGTTTTTTTTTTTTTTTAATCCTTCACAGTTTGTTTCTTTTTTTTTTCCTTTTTTTTTCCTTTTTTTTTGTGTTTCGTTACCATTACCCTTCTCGGAAAAGAGTTTCAAATAACGTGTTACCGATCTTAGGCAACTCAACAGTGTTCGTGTGCCGTATGTACCTTGACAACTGTACTACTATGACTCAAACCTGTTTCTTTTGGTTAGTTGCTGCAACACTCCCCCTTCTACCCCCATTTCTGAAATGTATGTTTTTGTCCTCTCTGCAAACTAAACCCTCACCCACCCCTAAATTATTCATACTGCTTAGCACCTTCAAAGTACTCATTGATTCTTCTTTTTATCCTCTTTTTATTGCTGTGCCTATTTCCTCCTTTTCCTACTATTTTTATTGCTCTTATAAAAATCTTTAACTTTAAAAACAAAATAGCATAGAATTACCTAAAAACGATTCAGAAGTGCGTCTTCTTGCGCTGAAACACTGTTCTTCTCCCTCACTAGGGAACTTAAAAAAACAACAACAACAAAAAAACAACACACCTTCTCTTCCTGAAAATGTCGGGCGGACGTGGACGTGGCGGCGGCTCCGACCGCAGCGTTTCGTTTGTGTCGACCCGGACGCATCTGATGGTGCTACTGCTGGCGCTGCTGGCGGATGCGACGGGGGCCATTCTGCTAGTGCTCATCGCCAACAATTTCGACGTGCGCTCGATCAAGCCGTCGATGAGCTTTTCCTCGCAGCCCTTCGACCTCGTCGCCGCGACTCTGACGCGCATGCTCACCGTCGCCCTCGTGTGGTTCCCCCTCCACATGTACCTGCGCGGCGGCGAGGAGGACGAGGACGAGGAGAACGAGGACGGCTACACGCGCGTGTCGGCCACCGACCTCGAGAACGACTTCGCCGCAGCTCGCGAGCGGTCGATCCGGCGCCAGGGCAAGCTGCGCGTCAAGTACGTGTCGCTGTTTCTCGTCTTCTTGCTCTTCACCGCCACCAACGTCTACGTGTCTGTCAAGTGCCTCTTCTACAAATTCACGCGCTCGCCGCTGGAGCCGGCGCTGATGGCGCTGACGGTTCTGTGGGTCAACATCGAAGTCTTCGCGCTGGACGTGTACATGGAGCAGATCTGCCAGAACAGCGACGCCTACAAGCCGGACCTGCACCCCCACCGCCTCACCTTCAACCACGCCGTCGTCACGACGCGCTGCGACGTGTGCAGTCAGCGCATCGAGAGGAGTGCCTGCAGTGCCACAGCTGCGACTTCGACGTGTGCCTCCCGTGCTTCCGCCGCCGCACGCTCGCCACGGCCGAGAACGTGCTGACGCGCGGGGACCGCGGGGTCGCGGATCAGGCGGAGCTGTCGCCGCTGCACTACGTCGCGCGCTCCTTTGCCTTTCTGGCGCCGTACTGGCGTGTCCTGGCGCTGGCGCTGAGCTGCCTCGTCGTCAACGAGATCATCCGCGTGACGATCCCCAACTTCCAGGGCAAGGTCATGGACTCGGTCATCGCCGGCGACATGACGAGCTTCTGGCAGTTCATCCGCTTCTACTGCCTGCTGTCCGTGTGCACGATGCTGCTGGGCAGTCTGCGCTCCTTCTGCAGCACCATTGTGATGCGCGACATGACCATGGGCCTGCGCCAGAGCCTCTTCAGCAAGCTCATCTACCGCGACATCTCCTTCTACGACGGCGCCACCGTCGGCTCGCTGACGGCGCGCATGACCAACGACGTGCAGGCCATGACGCAGCCCATCAACACGCTCATGTCGTCGGTGCTCTCCAACGTCATCACGCTCTGCGGCGGCACCTTCATGTGCCTCGCCGTCTCGTGGCGCCTCGCCATGATCTCGCTCTCCGTCGTCGGCCCGATCCTCTACATCACGAGCACCTACGCGCGCTGGTCGTCGAAGCTCAACCGCGGCATCTGGGACGCGCTCGCGCAGGCCAACGGCGCGGCCACCGAGGCCTTCTCCAACATCCGCACCGTGCGCTCCTTCTCCACCGAGGAGTACGAGATCAACCGCTTCTCCGAGTCGATGAGGGAGGCGCTGAGCAAGACGATGCGCGACGCGATCGCCTTTTCGGGGTCGTACCTGATGACGAACTTCATGGACCTCGGCACGCGCGTCATTCTGCTCGGCTTCGGCGGCTACATGGTCATCACGCGGCCGGGGGAGCTGACCATGGGCCAGCTCATCACCTTCCAGCTCTACTCCAACATGATGACCGGCGCGTACCAGGGCCTCAACGGCATCCTCAACGACTTCACCAAGAGCGCCGGCGCGGCGGAGCGCGTCTTCTCGATGCTGGACGGCGCGCCGGACATCGACCCCCGCGTCGGCGTCGTGCTGCCTGCCATGCAGGGCACCTTCGCGATGGAGAACGTCAACTTCTACTACCAGATGCGCCCCGACCGCCAGGTGCTGCGCGACCTCTCGGTCACCTTCCCGTGCAACACCGTCACGGCCATCGTCGGCCGCTCCGGCGGCGGCAAGTCGACGCTGATGCACCTGCTGCTGCGCATGTACGACCCGCAGGCCGGCCGCGTGCTGCTCGACGGGCGCAACCTCAAGGAGATCAACCTCTCGTGGCTGCACAAGCAGGTGGCCGTGGTGGCGCAGGACACGCAGCTCTTCAACACGAGCATCTCGGCCAACATCGCCTACGGCCTCGACAACGTCACGCAGGCGGACGTCGAGCGCGCCGCGACGGCCGCCAACGCCCACGAGTTCATCCTGGGCTTCCCCGAGGGCTACGCGACGCAGGTGGGCGAGCGCGGCGTGCGGCTGAGCGGCGGCCAGCGCCAGCGCATCGCCATCGCGCGCGCGCTGCTGCGCAAGCCGCGGCTGCTGCTGCTGGACGAGGCGACGAGCGCGCTCGACGCGGAGTCGGAGGCGCTGGTGCAGGAGGCGCTGGACAAGCTCATCCAGAACCTGCAGCAGAGCACCACCATCATCGTCATCGCGCACCGCCTCTCGACGATCATCAACGCGCACAACATCGTCGTGCTCGGCGACGGCGGCGTGCTGGAGCAGGGCACCCACGCGACGCTGCTCGCCAACAACGGGCCCTACTGGCGCCTCGTCAGTCGCCAGATCGGCAGCGGCAGCACCACCATCGACTTTGACCGCGACGCGACGCCGCCGCCGGCTGAGGTCGCCGCGGAGCCCGAGCAGCCCAGCAGCGGGCGGGGGCGCGGGCGCGGCGGCGCTCGTGGCCGTAGCAACGGGCGGGATGGCATGTAGAGAGGTACGGAGGCCCCAGGCTCTCCCAACAACCAAGACGGTGCCGAATGCGCATGACATTTCGGCCCCCGCACCATTATCTACTACTACTGCTCTCTCTTTCTCTACTCTTGTTTTTTTTTTTTTGCTGAGTTTAATTTCTCTTTTTTATTGCGTCCGTCTTTCTAATTATTTTTTTTAAATTGGCGCCGGATTTTTCCTCGCTTGTTGGCCATACTAAACACTTAACCAGCTCTCCTTGTCCCGAGAGTTGCTTTCCCAAATCTCCATACATGTATGGAAGCAGGACAAAGGAAAATGAAGCAAGAGCGAGTTCATGTGGAACAGACAGCGGAAAACGAAAGTATTTGGCAGCGAGAGGTTGGACGGCATTCAACGTAATTATAAGAAAAGAAGAGTGGAAATTATTTCGAATATATATACGAAAAACAAATACGATCAAATCAATCAATACGGCACTCTCTATTTGTCTTTTTTTTTTTTCAAATTCATAGTAATTCTTTGTCATGTATGTAGTCTCTCGTGTTTCAACGACGTTGAAAGAAAGAAAAACTCTGATGATGCTAGCCACAGCGCATCAGCGCGTCTACGCAAGCGGTGTCGTCGTCATCTTCTCGCGCGGCCCGCTCCAGTTAGCACGGTCAACAAAACAGTGCTTACGGTATAGCACTGTCTTTCTGTGTCTTCAAGGTGCGTGGCATCTCTTGTGTCCCCCCCCTCTTCTCCCCCTCCCCCCCGATTCTCAACTTTCTCTCAAGTGTTTCTCCTCATTATTTTCAATGTGCTGACTTCACGTTACATCTAATTTTTTTTTTACCTTTTTGCTTTCTTTCTTATTTCACTGTGTTCTTGCCACACCAAGAGCCTATGCGACTGCAACCACGCTGCCTTTATCCGCACAAATAAAACACACGGACTGAAACGTGCTCAAAGAGGTAATACACGTTTCTTCACCTGGGCGCATACTGCACCACATACATCACATGCCAAGGTGTAGTCGTTGCAGTAACGTGACGTGTGTTTCCTGTGTCCGCCCCCGGGCACCGTTGAGAGGTGCGCCAGCTGGTGCCAAGGCTGTGCAATCCTCTACGCCGAGTGGAGCAGCCATCCTATGCAGTGCTTATTCTCCCGCACTCATACTTTCACGTTATCCCCCTCTTCATTGTTCCTGTATCAAACACCTCACAACAAAAAC
The DNA here is from genome assembly GCA_030347455.1 of Kentomonas sorsogonicus. NCBI lineage: Eukaryota > Euglenozoa > Kinetoplastea > Trypanosomatida > Trypanosomatidae > Kentomonas > Kentomonas sorsogonicus. The sequence goes on along the minus strand of JAQOSZ010000022.1, from coordinate 4,377 downwards.
GCACCACATACACAGCAATACCACAGGTGACACATCTCTCTGTCGCCGCCGCAGCTATGCAGGCCCTTCCGTACATGCTCGTCACGGGGCTGGTGGGCCACGCGACCACCTTTGCGTACCAGAGCCTGCGGGCGATCCGGGACCCGACCGACGGCGACGCGGTGTCCGCCGTCGGCGAGCTCTCCTCCTTTGAGTCGCTCGAGGGGATGAAGCGGATGATGATGGCCGACGTGCAGGGCCGCCGCATCCTCAAGGAGCAGCCGCTCGTGACCGACGACGTGCTGGAGCACGCGCGGGCGCTGCCGGAGGGGACGTTTGGGAGCCGGTACGCCGCGTACATGACCGCCAACGGCTTCACGCCGGCCGGGCGCACGCCGGTGCGCTACGTCGCGGACCCGACGCTCGCGTACGTGATGACGCGCTACCGGCAGTGCCACGACTTCCTGCACACGTGCACCGACTGCGGGCGCACCGTCGAGGAGGAGCTCGCGGTGAAGCTGCTCGAGTGGCGCCACACCGGCCTGCCGCTGGGCCTGCTCGCCATCGCCGGCGGCGCCCCGCACCTCACCGCCGCCCAGCGCCGCCGCATGGCCGTCTACTGGGAGTGGGCCGCCCGCAACGCGCCGTCGTCGGTGCACGGCCGCCCGCGCGTCCCCTTCTACCTCAACGTCCCGTGGGAGGAGCTGCTGGAGGTGCCGCTCCCCGACGCCCTCGCCGCCACCGGCATCACCCCGCTGCCGCAGTACCTGGCTGAGCACGCCCCGGAGCTCGCAAAGGCGTAGCGCTGCGTGCGTGCCGACTCCGTGCAGACTCTGCCTTTTTCACCAATGCCAACACCATACTATTTTTATTTGTGCGTGCTCGTGTATGCTTCTATTTACACTCAAAAGAAGAATAAGAATAAGAAATTCTGAGAGAGCAACGCAATGAAACAGTTGGTGGGAAAGAGAACAGAAAAAATATATTGGGAATCAAAAGACTCTATAATGCATATCAAGTGCTTGCTGCTACGCTGCCGTATAAATCTGCACGGCACGGAAACGTCTTTTTGAAGCCCAACTTTGCGAATAGGTTGTCTTTGATTCGTGGCACATGTATCTCCAACGGTATTCCCACTGTTTACCCTCTTTCCTTCTTAATTCCCCCTCCCCTTCTTTAAGAGTGAAAACTAGCACACACACACACACACACACACACACCTCCTTTCCCAGGTACCTCCAAGCTCAGCAAGAGGCACCACTGACAAGTCCTTTTGTCTTTTTTTTTCCTAAACCCCCGATTGATCGCCATGCCGACAAGCGAAGAGCTGCGCGTGCTGCTGGAGTCGCAGAAGAAGGTGGAGGTGATGCTGCTGAAGGACGAGGAGGTCCCCGCGAAGCTGTGGAAGGCGGCGCAGCTGGAGCCCGACACCGACCTCGCGGCCGTCAAGAGCGCGCTGCAGCAGAACGTGGACGGCCTGCACGACAAGATGGACGCGCTGCGGCAGCTGCTGGCGGTGCTGCAAGCGAAGGAGACGCCGGCCGAGGACCTCGTGGAGCGCGCCGGCGTCAAGACGGGCAAGAAGCTGCGCCTCAAGGACGTGGAGACGGAGATCAAGCTGACCAAGAAGCTGGTCAACCTCGACGAGAAGGTGACGGGCGAGAGCAAGGAGGAGCGCCACGACCGCAAGATGGCGGCGGGCGCCAAGGAGATGGGCATCAGCGTGGAGGAGTACGAGGACTACGTCTTCAAAGAGTCGCGGAATATCAAGATGGACAAACAGGGGAAGCTGCGCGAGATGCGCCAGGACAAGGAGGCGCAGCGCAACGAGGGTCTGGGCGACATGGAGGTCCCCGGGGGCGACAACTACTGATGCCTTCGACGCGTCACCCTTCTTACTGCTCATACTCCCCCTTTACTGCTTACACGTTGCGTTTTGCTCGTCTCCTGCATAATGTATGTCTAACCCTCATTTCTTTTTTTAATTATTCTTTTTTTTTTCACCTCCTTTTCCGCATTACATGGTTAACAACTACTTTTTAACACTCTTTTTTTTTTTTTAAATTTTTCTGACTCTCTATTTTGAAAAATTTTATAATGCAAACACCATAAAGGAATTTAAAAGAAAACAAGTGCGTCTTTGTCGTTTAAATTACGATAAGAAAGGACAAAGATTGCTGATGAATGATATGCCTCCAAACACAAGAGCGAGAAAAAAAAAACCGTGTCTGTCTGCGAACAGAGAGTCACGGAATCACACACACACACACGCACGTACACAAAAATAAATCGGTGCTCTAGTTTTGTTGATTACATCGCATGACATTTGCAGTCACGCCTTATCCCTCCCCCAAAAAAAATAATATGTATTGGAGAGAGAGAGAGAGAGAGAAAGGGAGAGGTGTCCATGTCCGCGCAGCACCAAATGTCCGTGGAAACGTTTTTCTTTCACACGACGCTTCATCTCTAGTTTTCCCCCTCTTATTCATCTTTGTTTCAAAATATTTCAAGTGGAAAAAAAGGTACAAGCACTCTCTCGATAAGTACGAAAAAAAAAAGAGAAGAGAAGAGAAGAGAAGAGAGGAGAATAGTAAGCAGAAAGAAAAACACACTACAGAGGCCAAAGAAAGCTCATCCTCTGCTGGACATGCGGCGGCGCGAGGTGGTGCTCTGTGCGTCGTCAGCGCGGCCGCCGGCGTGGATGGCGCTGCTGGCGGACAGCAAGGCGCTGCGCCAGACGGTAGTGCACAGCGGCGCGGGTCTCCCGGTGCGCTGCGTGGTGGCGGCGCAGCCCATCGCGCGCGGGGAGCGCATCGCGACGGTCCCTCTGTCGCACGTCATCGACGGCGGCGCCGCTGCCCGCCTGCTGTCGGCGCGCCTGGGCACGGCGGCGTACCAGCGGCTAGTCGCGGCTGCCGCGGCGGTGTCGACGCCTGACAACATGCGCTTCTTCGCGACCCGCGACGCGCTCCTCATCGCGGCGGCGGTGCATGCGCTGCTGAGCGCGCCGGCGGACGGCTCCGCGGGCCCTCTGGCGGCGTTCGCGCGCAGCTGGCCGACGCGCGTGCCGCCGCTGGGAGTGCTGCTGCACAACCGCTACGCGGACGCCGCCGCGCCGCCGCCAGCACGCCTCGAGCGCCGCCTGCGGCTGGGGAGCGCGACGGCGGCGCTGCCGCGCGGGGGCGAGGCCGCGGAGGAGGCGCGCACGGAGCTGATGGTGCAGGCGGTGGAGCGGGGCGGACTCGCGGCGCTGCGCGTGCCCGAGGTGGAGGCGGTGGCGCCGCCGCGGCTGCTGGCCAACTACTACGCCGGCCGCACAACGGCTCTAACGCCGCGCCAGCACGCCTCGACGGAGGCCCCGCGCGCCGCATGCGCCTCGCACGCCGCGGTGCGCGAGCTGGCACAGTCGGAGAGCGTGCTGGAGACGCGGGTGGTCGCGCCGCTGGCGGCTGCGCTGTGCGGGGCCGCGGAACCCAGCGACGACGACGAGAGCGACGCTGCGCTGCGGGAGAGCCTGGCCAGGGCGCACTTCCTGGCGCGCTCGCGGTGCGTCAACCTGCGGTGGCGCGAGGGGATGCGGCACGCGGCGCTGGTGCCGCTCCTCGACATGCTGAACCACAGCACCGACAGCAACGTCACCTTCGACTACAGCGCGGGCGGGCGGCGTCCTGCCGACGGCGGGGTCGTCACCGTCACCGCCACGCGCCGTGTCGCCGCCGGGGATGAGCTGACGCTCGACTACACACACAGCACGCAGCGGCAGTGTCTCTTCGAGCGTCCCGCCGCCCGCGGGCCTCGCAGCGCCGCCGCCGAGCTCCGCGCGCTCGAACGCCACCAGCGCTACGACACCGTTGACGACGACGACGAGCCGCAGCCGGAGCAGCCGCAGCGCGCCGCCGCCGCCGTGGCCGACGACGGCGACGAGGAGCGGCTGGCGGAGGCGGAGGCGCGCGAGGCCGCGGCGTGGCTGTGGCGCTTCGGTTTCATGCGCAGCAGCGAGGAGGAGCTACGCGCTGCCGAGAAGGCGTGGGGGAAGGGTCTGCGCCGCCGGCTGCAGCACCTGACCGACGCGCGCCGCAAAGGTCGGCCCGGCGAGTTTGTTGTGGGCGTCCCCGAGGGTCTGCGCCATTTGCGGGAGCAGCGTGAGCAGCTCGAGCGCGAGCGCTACAATGCCACCGTCATCTTCCCTCCCCAGCGCAATGTCTGAGGTGGGTATGTGTGTGTGGGGGTGAAGGGAGGTTAGTGCGGGATTGTTGATGAACACTTTATTCTTGCTGCTCTGTCTTTTTTTTGAAAAAATCTTTTTCTTCACACGTTTACAATACATAATCCCTCTTCTACACATTATATTTATATATATGTCTCAACCGAACTTTGTAGTTTTGAGCTCTCACGTCG
>JAQOSZ010000020.1:0-21418 GCA_030347455.1 Kentomonas sorsogonicus | reverse complement strand
AGAGAAAGAAAAGACCCACCATTGCTTCACCATCGGCAGATTGTCTTACGACTCCATTCTATTCCATGCAATGCTCGTTGTTTTTTTTTTTTCTTCTTTCTCTTCTATTCGAGGCAATCCTTTTTGCGTCCATTACACACATTCATGCTTATTGTCAGCAACCACACCGAAACTACATTTAAGTACAAAAACCAAAACCAAAAACAACGACAACAACAAAGAAAACATCTGATAATAAGCCTTGCTACTGCGACACTTGCACACAGTCTTCCTTTATCGGGAAAGCTGCAAAGCTATCTTCCTCCCTTTTCACTCTAGCTTATTCAGAGTGCTGTCTGTGCATGAGTTGGGCGACTTGCCTTTGGTTGCGTTTGCGAACTCCCTTGTGTGAGTGGAGAGAAAGAAGAAAGAGAGGGACTTGTTCCGTTTCTTTTCTTTTCTTTTGTTTTCTGGCGACCCAAAACTTGTCGCCGTCACTGCCACTACCACCACCGCAACAACAACAACGTATGCTATGAATTGAAAGGAACGAAAGAGCGAGAGACAAGCAAATAAAAATATCTTCGCAATTTTAAACCTCTTCCCTCTTCTCTCTCTCTACTCTTGACCTATACATATCCACATTCACACAAAATCACAGCCCGACTAACAGTACACATAGACATCTCAAACCCAAACCATATCGTTAGTTTCCGTCTCCCTTTCCCCTCTTCTTTTTTTCCTTTTTTTTTTTGTAGGTTTCCGCTATACATTGGGTTCTTCCACTACTGCCCAGGCTGTTCTTCTCTTTCCCTCCTCTCTTACCGCTCTAAATCTCTGCTGTGAGTGCCTGTGTGTGTGTGTGTTGGCCGTCAACTTGTTTTTCTTGCTGGCGGTCAACGACACCTTCTGCTTTGCTTATTTTTTGAAGTCTCAGAAACACACACAGCACCAGACAATATAGTAAACCGTCCTCTTCTGAACAACGCGACAATTGCTTCCAGAAAAAGAAAAAAAGACGAAGCGATTCAACCCTCATAGCACAGAAACAGCTCCATAAAGAAACAAAAGAGAACAATTAAAAAAAAAAATAAATAAATAAAGAGGATGGGCTACGACGGGTGCGCGACCGTGTGCGCGGTCTTTTCTCTCCTAGGCGTCATCAACCTGCTGCTGTTCGGATGCATGTTCGACAAGGGAGCCGTGTCCTTTGCCATTTTCGCGGTAGAGAACGGGTGGGAGGCCAAGGCCAAGGCCAGCACGTGCTACAACGGCGCCATCATTTACACCATCACGTTCTTCATTTCCGTCCTGCTGCGGGTGTACTACCGCCGCAACGACGCCGCCAAGGAGGCGCAGCTGCGCGCGGAGCATGCGGCCGAGGTGGAGGCCTTGCTGCGCGGCCGCATCGCAAAGCCCGGCGTGGGGGCAAACAACAGCAATGGCAACATCGCTACCTCTCCCTCTGCCGCTGCTGCCCCTGCCGCTAGCCACTAGTCACGGTGCGACCCACCACTAGTTGTTACTTTTGTGGTGATGTTTTAAAACGACAAAGACGAAGGAGAAGAAGGAGGAAAGCTGAGGAACAAATCACAGAAAAGGAAATGAAGCGAAATGGAAGGTAAAGACAAAGAGAGAGAGAGAGAGAGAGAGAAGGGGGAGGTCGTCGGAAAGTGACGGGGGTGCTTCGCTACTTTTTCTTTTCCCCTCCCCTTTTCCTTTTTTTTCTCCCCTCTCTTTGTTTCTTCCTCCCATTTGCTCCTTTTTCTTCATCCTCTGGCCTTTTTTATTCTCTTTCGCACTAAACCTTTTCACTACTTATTTATTTGTTTTTATCACTATTGCGAACCATTCATTCATATATCCAATCCTCATCTTTGCCTCCTATTCCTAAAACAACAGCGAAACCTGACGAAACATTCTGAGGGAAGTGAATTAACAACGCATTGTGCCTGTGGTCTCTGCAGCAATATTGCAGTATTGCGGAGAAAGGTGTGCTTTTGTTTGTTTGCTTCTGATTTGCTTTTCTTGTATTGCCGGAAACCGTGTAAGTGATTATGGATTGTGTTGTCAACTCGGTATAATAGGTGCTCACGGCATTGTTTTTTCCCTGTCTCCATTCAGTTGGCTCTTTATCCTCTTTGGACACCTCATTCCTTGGCAACCTTCGCTGCCTTGTTTTTTTCCTCCTTCGTATCTGTGTCTGTGCGTGCGTGTTCGCGTTTGCTTCTTGTGCGACCTCTGTTCTTTCCCTCACTCTCACTTCTCTGCATTTCCCTCTCACCTTTTTTCTCTCTTCGTCGTTTTCGTACACTACGGGGGTAGTCGAAGCGTCGTTACGTTAGCGCCTTGTATTCTCTCGGAAAACAACGACAGTAGTTTATTTACACATTTAGCGAATAGGACTTATTTGAAAAAAAAAAAGAAACATCCAATACATAAATCTTTCTGTATTTATCACCCCCCCGCTCGTACTAGCACATCATTATCCGTATTATTATTCATATAATTTACAGTATTCTTCCCGTAGCACTAGCACCCGTTTTCTAAACGCCCACTACCTGACTCGTTTTAGCCTTTCTCTGCAGCTATAGCATCATCATTATCATTAAGAAGAAATCATAGCAACAACTTCAGAGACATAAGAAAGAAGAATGGACCAGTTCGAGCAGCCGCTGGAGGGTATCTTCCGCGACGGCATCCCGGCGCCGGTGCTGCGGGCGCTGGCGCCGCTGTACCAGGCGCTACCGAACCTGCAGGCGCGGGTCGAGGACTCGCGGGACTGCTACTACTGGCGCGCGAACCCCTTCAAGTGCCTCGACCAGGACATCGCCACCACGACGGCCTTCATGCAGGCGAGCGAGGCGAGCTTCCGCCTGTGCCCGCAGCAGTCCGCGACGCTGCTCAAGTGCCACATGACGGAGCCGGCGCGCGCCGTGTACTTTTGCCGCGACGAGGAGTGGGAGTGGCGCGGGTGCCTGATGGACCAGACCGGCGTGCGCTTCTGGCCGTACGCCAACGCCCCCATCGGCGCGCAGTGGAGCAACGGCGGCCAGACGGAGGACTTCCACCTCGAGGACCGCTTCATCTACGAGAACTTTTCGTGGTGGCGGCGCAAGGCGTCGCTGCTGGCCATCCGCCGGCGCGAAATGGAGATGGTCTCGCAGCGCCGCCACTGGCGCGACGAGCAGGCGCAGGGCGGCGCCGGCGACGACAGCAAGCTCGCCTACCCGACGCCCACCATCGCCCCCGTCGGCTTCAACAACACCGTCAGCTAATCTGGCCACATGACGGCGGCGACGACACCAGGGCAGTAATAACGAGCCATCGACACACTCACACTTACACACACTCACGCAAGTGAATAAGGAGAAAACAAATAACCCGGACGGGTGGCGATGCCTCCCCTGATTCCAGCTACCTCTGATGACCGCGTCTCTTTTGCGCTCTCCACCCCCCCGCCTCTCCTCTGGCTCTCGCTCTTTTTTTTTTTCACCCTGGCGCATCTCTTCTGTATAATAACAATAGTAATAGTAAACCCTGACCGGTGGTGCCCGCCTCCCTTTTCTTTTTTATTATCTATTCCCTCCTCATCGTGCTTTCATTTTACTGTTTTACATTCCCCTATTTGCCTCCCCGCTTCCGTCAACCCTCGCCTCTTCTTTCCCCCTTTTCTAACGCTTCTGTGTTTTGTCTGTGTGTGTGTGTGTGTACGCAGGAACATTTATTCCCTGCCACTTCCATTTCACTTTGCTCTCCTTCTCTCAATGCTCCTTCATTTTCTTCTTCCTTGTTTGCCGTTGTTGTATTTTTTAACGCCACGTCATCAGCAGCAAAATCGGATTCCCCAAGTGAGTTATGAAATTATGAAACTTCCTCGAAGATCTTGAGAGCGTATCTCCTTTAAGAAATCGCATCAAAAACAACCGCATTTTACACACACACCGCACACACGCACACATGGACAGGGTTGGGGCCAAAAGAGGAGATGGCGGGAAGACCTACAATCTACACACTGCAAGACCAACAAAGACGAACAACAAACGAAAAACCAAAAGAGAACAATGCGAAAGACATGCGGAAATGACATTCGTGCTTGCCACCTGTACTCCTGCATGCATTTTACTGCTGAATCTAGTGTGTGCTCCTACCATATTCTTTCTTATTCTCTTCTCTCCTCTCCACTACTGACGGAATGCCGCTCATCAGACGTCCGTTTGTCTGCTTTCACCAACGTGTGTTCGCTCCCACCAATGCATTTTTATTATTCCCCATCATAAACTCCCTGAAACTCTGATATCTCTTCGTTTACACTTCTACAAAAGTACGGCACGCATGACACCAATATACATTGACACACACACACATACACATACACAAACGCATTCTCACATATACTCATATACTTCAATAGATCACCCCCCCCCCCCAGTTGTGCCTGCGAGCCCGCCATGTCTCTGGCGGAGCTGCGGCGCGGCGGTGAGAGACAGTTTTACGATTCTGACAGCAGCGAAGGGGACGCACGGGGCGGTGAGGCAGATCGCGTGAATAATGATTCCTTCACCAACACCACCGCTGCCGCTGCCGAGGGTGCTGCTGATGACAACGAACCACTGACTGACCGTTACGACGATAATAGAGTCCACGTAGAACCACTCATAGATTCCCGCCCACGTAGTGATCCGAAGGAAGAAGCAATGGAAGAGCGCGACACGGAGGACTTTACCCAAGCTAACAGGAGAGAGTACCAGGCACCACCGCAGCAACACCAGGACCCCTCTCTCTTTCAACGTACCGTGCACCGGGATCAGCTGCCTCCGCCGCCGCCGCCGCACACCTCCTCGAGCCCCTTTCCTTTTTACCCCTTTCCACATTCTTCGGCACTTCCATTTGCGTCAGCACCTTTGGCAGCAGCAGCGGCAGCAGAAGCGCCGCCACCACCACCACGCACGCTAGCCGAGATGGTGGCGGACGGCTGCCGGCGCGGTGTGGCGCGCGACGCCATGGCTCTGAGGCGTGAAAACTTCCGCCTGCTGCAGAGCCTGGGGCAGCAGCAGGAGCAGCAGCAGCACATTCCGACCCCGCAGGATACGACGGCTCTCCCGGAGTCGTCAGAGCGCTCGACTGCCTGCGACGCGCCAGGTGCGGGTGAACAACGGCTTGCTGCGCTGGCGGCGGCGCACGCGGCGGCAATGTCCGAGTTGGCGGCGGCGAGGGCGGAGATTGAAACCCTCCGTCAGCAGCAACAGCGGCAGCAGCCCCAACGAGAAAGTGCCCAACCGCCATCGCCACCACAGGGGGTTGACGGCGCCTGCAGCGAACCACCCCCGGCAACAACAACAACAACAACAACATCAACGATGACAGCGGCAGCGCTGGCGGCGGAGGCGCTGTCGCCCGTGCTGCTGCGTTGCGCTGACGCCTCGGACGGCAGCGACGAGGCCGACGACACCGTCGCCGACTCTCTGCTGACGGCACTGGGAGACACCTTTGCACAGTGCGACACGCCCGCCGCAACGGCTGCCCGCGCCGCCCTGGCGCGTCTGCGCGAGTGCCAGCGGGAGCGGCGGCTGCGGCGCGAGGCAGCCCTGCGGGAGGTGATCGACGCCCACTACCCGTCCGCAGACAGCGACGGTAATGGCGGCGACGGCGGCGACGAGGCGGGGCTTCTGGCGGCGCTGCGCGGGGCGGCGGCGGCGCACGCGGAGCGGCTGGCGCAGGTGTCAGAGGAGCTGTCGGTGGTGCGCGCGGACCGCAACGAGCTGCTGGGCCAGCAGAGCGCGCAGACGCGGGCGCTGCAGGAGTCGCTGCTGGCCAAGGAGCGCGAGGTGCTGCGCCTCACGACGGAGCTGGAGGAGCTGCGGGCGCAGCCGGCGCGCTCTGCTGCTTCCCCTTGTGCTGCCCTCCCTGCGGATGCCGCCACCGCACCCGCGCCCGCCGACGTCTCTGGCGGCAGAGTTGACGGCGGCGGCGGCGATGAGGTCGCGGCGGCAGCCCCCGGCACCCGCGGCCCCGCAGACGACGCTCGGCTGGCGGCGGCGGAGGAGCGCGCGGCGCGGCTGCAGCGCTCCCTCTCGAAGCAGGTGGCGCAGACCCGCGAGGCGCGTGCGGCGGCGGCGGCGCTGGAGGCGGAGCTGGAGGAGGCGCGGCTGCAGGTGCGGGCAAGGGAGCGCTCCCTGCGCATTGCGCTGGAGAGGGATCTGGCGGCGGGCAGCGGCGGCGGCGGCGGCGGCGGCGCCTCTCCACCGCTCGGCACCCCTTCCCCCCCGCAGGACCGCGGGGGCAGACTGCTTGCCGCCGGGAACACGAGCGGCAGCAACGACCATTTCGATTTCGACGGTCGCGATCTCTTCTCCCCGCTCCCGCTGCCGACGCCCGCCGCCGCGTGGTCGGACCTCGAGTCGCCTGAGGGGCGCCAGCTGTGGGGACGGCCAACTGACGCCGCTGCTGCGCCCGCGCAGGTGGACGATTCCTTCTCGCCACCGCCAGTGCCGCCGCCGCCGCCCCGCCACCACCAACATCTCCCTGTTCCTACCGCGGACGCCACAGACGCCCATGGCAACGATACGTTTGCTGCTATCCCAAGCAACAGTGGTGAGCACAATGCCAATATCAGCGGCAGCGACCACTACGAGGGTCGCGACACCGATGGCGGCCGTGGTGTGACGGCGGCCGCTCTCGCGCGAAGGCGGCGCCGGGAGATGTTGGCGCGCGACGCAACGGTAGTGCCCGACTCACTGCTGGCGCTGCTCGGCACATCCTGAGTGTGGTAGGCTTCTGCGCATCTCTCTCTCTCTCTTTTGTTTTTCTTTTCTCTCTTTTCCCACCGCGCGATGTTGATGATGATTTGCTTCTACTGCTTCCCAACACATCAATACTGACACTATTCTGTCTGTATGTTGTTTGCTGTACGTTTGTTGGTGTGAACCGCCTCTTCTCATCCTTTTGTGGCTAGCAGTTTTTAAAAATCTGGATACTTACTTTTCATTCGCCATTCTCTTCCTCTCCTAATTGCAAGAGTACCATCGATCTCACAGTTTTTTTTTCTTCCTCTTGCTCTCTTTCTCAATTACTGAATAAGGAAAAGGAAAAAGGAAATATAAAAGTGATGCGCCGGGTACGCGGGGCAATGACCGGTGCACTGATGGTCGGCAGCGCCGCCGCAGTAGGAACAAGGACCAGAGACGGCGGCGGCGGTAGTGGCGATGGTAGTAGTAGTCCTAGTAGTTGGAGCAATCGCATCCTCAGCAACTCCGCGCCGCGCCGCCACGCCTCCACAGACGGCGGGGCAAAGCCCAAGGCGGCGGCGGCGCGACTAAACGAGTACTCTGAGAGAGTCCGCCGCGACCTGCAGCATCGTCTGGTCTTCACGGGGGCCTTTTGGCAGGAGCGGCTGGTGGAGGCCCTGCTGGAGCACCGACCCGCAGGGGCTGCGGACGGCACTTCCACGACCGCGGCCACCGCCGCCCACTCTTCTTCCTCTTCTTCCTCTTCCCCCTCTTCCTCTGCTTATACCAACGGGTCCTCCGTCGGCACTGCACCACCGGTGCCCGCGCTGCACCCTCTTCTCTGCATTCGTGTGCTGGAGCTGCTGGGGCACGTGACCGGCAAGCGCCGCCCGCCGACGCCGCTGCTGCGCCGCCTGCAGCTGGCCGCCCCCATTGTGCTGCGGCCGCTGGCAGACCTTCTCGAGCGCCCGTTGGCGGCGCAGACGACGGCGGCGACGGCGACACCACACAGGGAGGCGCTGGCGGCGCTGCCCCCGCAGCTGCGGCCGCTGGTGGGCGTCGTGCTAGAGTGGCTCTGCGCCTTCCCGCACGCCTGCGGCGCCGCGCGCACCGGCCGCCTGATTCACTTCTACTACGGCAGTACTAGTAGTAGTGATTGTAGTGGTGGTGATGGCCCCGCGTGCGCTGACATCACCGAGTCACGGCCCGTCACGCCGACACCGGCGGCGGCGTCTGCGGGGGACCCGTGGCTGCCGCTGCCGACGCTGGCGCGCGTGCTGGTGGCCGCGCTGACGGCGCTGCCGGAGGAGATGGGCCTCAGTGAGGGCGGCGAGTGGGATGACTGGCGTTCTCTTACCCTGGCAACTTCCCCGTACTCTGGCGATGATGCGCGCTCGCGGTGGGAGGACGAGCGCTGCGGCCTGTCGCTGGTCGCCGCGGCGCTGGTGCAGCACTTTGCCACTCAGGGAACAGAGGGAGGGAAGGACGGCCGCTCTACTAGCTATCGTGGGCGCCCGACGGCGCAGGAGAGGTATCTGTGTGATTTGCTGTTCTGGGAGGGCGGGGAGCTGCCGCGGGCCGCGAGAGCCGGGGCGCGTCTTTTCCTCAGAGAGTTCAACAAGGCAGCAGCAGCGGCGGCGGCGGCGAGAGTAACAGCGACGGGTGCCGCCACTGCTACTGCTGCTGCCACTGCTGCTGGGGAGCCGGCCCCTGACATAAACACGCTGGTCATTCCCTTCACCGACGATGAGGAACTGCGCCGACTGCTGTTGCGACTCAGTCGCGCGCAGCAGCAGCCCATCCTCTCGCCGTCCTCTGCCTCTCATGACAACACGGTGAGTGACGCTGCCACTGCCGCTGCCGTCGACGCCCCTGTGCTTCTTGTGCCTCGCTACTGTCCTTCCTCTGACGGCAGCACTCCTCCCCCTCCGAACACCACGCGTAGTGCTGGGGATGAAGAGCGCACTGGTGCTACTGCTGATGCGGCCACCGATCTCATTCCACTGCGCTTCGCCACTCCGCTGGACGACTATATGACACACATTGCAGAGGGCGAGCCCAGCGGCAGTGGTGCGCCCCCCGTGTGCATGCGGCTGGGCTTCGTGGGGTTTCTGCAGTTGGTGACGCCGGTGCTGGACACACTGCAGGAGCTGCGCCGCGCCAGCAGCTGCGCGGAGGCGGGCAACCGGCAGCACGGCGGGCGGGAGCAGCACCACCGCCGCCGCCCCCCGCGCGCTGCCGCGGACGGCAATAACTTTACGCTGATGCCGCACAAGCCGCGGCTCCATAGCCTCAAGCACACGTGCGAGGTGGTGCTCCGCGCCGTCCGCGCCCGCCGCGCCTGCGAGGAGGCCGCCACGACAACAGCCTCCGGCGCGGCTGTTTCTTCTTCTTCGCAAAAGCAAGACAACACTACTCCTCCCGCCGCCCCTCCGCCCTCTCTCCTGGTGTTCGACGACGTGGCGCTGGGGGCGCAGGAGGCGGCGGCGCGGCGGCTGTGCGGCACCTGCCGGGCGCTGGTGCGCGTCGTGATGGACGAGAAGCAGACGAGCCTGCTGCTGGAGGGGCCGGAGGGCGCCGCGCTCTTCTCTGGCGGCGCCGCCGGCGGGCAGAGACGTAAGCGGGAGGAAGAAGAGGCGGCGCTTGCGGCGCTGCTGCGCAACTCTGCGCACCGTGTGTTGGAGCCGGCGCTGTGGCGGCACCGTTACGACCCGCAGCTGCTGCCCACCCTCGCGGCCGCCGACGAGCATCTGTGCGTCTTTCCCCCCGCCGTCTTCTCTCTGGAGGACCTCGCGGCGCTCTTTACTTTTGAGGGACGCGACGACGGCCGGGCGGAGGGCCGGCAGCTGCGGCAGCGCCTGCGCCCCGCGTGGGAGGCGGCGAGCGCGCTGGCGGCGCAGGTGGGCTGGGACTCGGCGGAGCGCACCGCGGGGCACGTGCTGCGGCGCCCCACCGGCCAGCCGCTCGCCGCCCTCGTGGAGGGCGTCCGGCTGTTCGCGCTGCGCGTGCTGGTGTTCGCCGGCGCCGCGGGGCTGACGGAGGCCGACGCGCGCGCACTGAGCCACGGCGTCGTCCCGGCGGTGCAGGCGGCCTGGTGGCGTCTAGCGCCCGACGGCGCGCACAGCAGCGGCGGCAGCCCCCACGCCAGTTCTGGCGGCGAGGTGCGCTGGCGGCTGCTGTGGTGCGCCACGTGCGCCGCCGTCCGTCTCGCGCAAAAGTTTCCGCCACAGGCGCCGGCCGGGGGCGGACGTATCTCTGCGCTGCGCGCCACCGCCACCGCCACCGCCGCCGCCGCCGACGGCCCCTCCGCGGCCCTTGAGCGGCTGCTGCGGCTGATAGCGGGGGCGGCGCCGTCGTCTGGTGACTCTGCCACCGACGCCGTGTGGGAGTGTCTTGGGGTGCCAGAACTGCTGGCGGCAGTGACCCCCGCCCCGGCAGCGCTAGCGAAGGGGGTGGAGGAGAAAGAGGAGGGCGAGGGCGGCGGGGTGCACTTCCCCCCGGCGGGCCGCGCGGAGGCGTGGGAGACGCGCGAGGAGCTGCTGGGTCTCATGGGCGCCGCGCCGCCGCACGACGTCTCGCAACAGACGTGGCGCTGGCTCGGCAGCGTGCGGGCGCTCCACAGCACCGTAGAGGACCTGCGGGCACTCGCGTCGCCGCCGTCGTCGGGTGCTTCTGCCGGCGCAACACCGATACCGCCGACGCAACAACAGAAACAGACGCATCTCTTCTTTCTGCTGCCGTGGACGACGCTGGCGGCGAGTCGGCAGCCGCTACGGGTGTACGACGAGGGCGGCCAGTCCGCGCGCGCCGCCGCCGCCACCGACACAGCGCTGCAACAGCTCTTCCGCCATTGCCTTTGTCAGAGGGAAAACGCGCCAGAAAACGAGCGGGAGGGTGGTCGCCCTACCGCGTCCTTCTCTCCCTCCTCCGTGCGTGTGACGCTGCGGCTAGTGAGCCCCGCGGAGGAGGTTGGCTTCTTCGCTTCCGTCGCGACCACCGGCGCGTTGGTGCTGCGCGGCGCCGATGCGTCCGCCACACTCCCGGTCGTCGTGGACGGCGAGAGGCGCGAGGAGCTGATGCTGCACCGGCGATGGTGCCGCCTGCGCGCCGCTACCGCTACCGCCGCGCAGGAGGCGCAGAAGGCACAGGTGGAGAAGGAGCGCCGCCAGTCGTTGTCTGGGACGGCATCAGGGACCACTTCCGTCGTCTCTCCTTCCGACGCGTCCGCCGAGTGGCAGCTGGACGCGAGCGAGTGGGACTTTGGGGATGATGAGCTGGACTAGACCTGACGCCTCACATTTTGGGGACTGCTGCTCCGATTTGCTTTCTCTATCTGTGCCCCTCGTTGGTCATCTGCCGCTGATTCTCGCCGTAAACTCAGGGATTGAGCAGACACATGGACGCTGCGGGTGAAATGGAAAGTGAGGTACAGCGTCACAAGTCGTCAGTGATACTTTGTAATCCCGCTTTCTTTCCATTTCTATTTGTGGCAGCCTATTGCGTTCATCGTGCGGTGGTTTTTTGCGGCCTCCACACCCGTTCCTCACTTCACTTCTCTCTTTCTTCTCCTGTTGCGTCTTCCCTTTTTACACCACAAGCAGCATTAAACCTACGCTTATTCACATTCACAGAAAGATTGGAAACAAAGAGGGACAACTAAACCCGACACAGTTAAAAAAAAAAAAGCTGCATTTAAAATCTCCTAACAATTACCATGCAGCGCCTGTCCAGGCTTCTGCTGCACCAGACACGCGACAAGGGGGGCAACGCCCACAACTTCCCCTTTGACACCCTGACGAAGGTGTACCGCGACACAGTGTACGCGACGCAGGAGCAATACAGGGGGAATCCCATGTATCCGGAGCGTGGCGCCGCCGCCGCTGCAGCCTCGCCATCTTCTTCTTCCTCTTCTTCTTCCTCTTCCGCCTCTTCTTTTCCCCCTTCTTCGTCGTCCTCGTCACCGTCCGTGGCCGGCACGCGCGGCGCCTTCCCCCTCTCCGCCGACGCAACGGACGTGACCAACCACGTGGGGGGCCTGGGCGTGATGAGCGCCGCGGGGAGGGCGATCAGCCGCGAGCTGCTGGAGGAGGAGGAGCAGCGCGCCAAGCAGCAACAGCAAGAGACTGCTCAGCAACAACAACAACAGCCGCGCACACTACTCAAGCGTCGCAAGGGGAACACCAACTCCCCCTTCGGCGCCGCGGCCGCCGCCCAGCCCCCCGCGCCAGAGCTCGCTGCGGCTGCGCCGACGGCGGTGGGGGACGCGAAGCTGCGGGAGGCGCGCGCGCGCCGTCTGACACGCAACCGCCGCAGCAGCACCGCAGCCAAGCCGAGCGGTGTGATCCCCGTCGCGGGCCACGACGGACGACAGGCGGACGGCGCTCCTCTCTCACAGCAGCAGCAGCAGCAACAGGAGGGCCGGCGGCACAGCGGGGTGCAGCGGGAGGTGCTGCTGCTGTACCGCCAGCTGCTGCGGGAGACGCGAAAGATGCACGACGGCGCGACGCGGGAGAGTCTGCGGCGCCACATACGCGCCGAGTTCGACCGCCAGGCGGACGTGCCGCGCCGCGACGTGCTCAAGATCGAGTGGAGCATCAACTACGCGCGCCGCAAGCTGGAGGACCTGCAGCAGATGCGGCCCGACACCAAGTTCCACATCCGATGAGCCCAGTGCATGGAGTGCGTGTGTGTGTGGGGGGGGGGGGAGAGGGAGAGGATTGAGGAAGAATAGGGGAAAAGGATAATAACGCTCCTCATCTTTTTCCTTCGTCGGTCTCTAACGAACTCTCCTCGTCCTCTTCCTCTTCTTTCTGTATTCTTCTCCTAGTAGTGTTATGTGCTTTTATTGGCCATTGTCATGTCAACGCTGCTTCCGTCTTTTTTTTTTTTTTTTGCTATCGCTTATTTCTTCCTTTTATCGGAGGGAGACGCCTAATTCTCTCTCTTTCTTTTTTTGTTCACATCATTTCTGTTAATCTCTTCACTTTCTTCGCGTTTCCCCACCATTTCGGATGATCACTCTGCGCCAGCCAAGAAAAGAAGATCGTACAGCAACATAGAAAGCCCCATCCCGCCACACTCACTGACATACACCCTTTGACACACACACACACAGTGAGAGAGAGAGAGCGAGAGACGGGATGCGCGCTTCCCGTCCCTTGTCGCGGAGTCTCTTCCCTCTCCTCCCGTGCCGCCGCTGCCTCTCTAATCTAACGTCTTTTACGGGTGTCGCCCGGCATTCCGCGCGTGGGGCGGCGGCGGCGGCGGCGGTGGCAGGGGTGGTGGTGGTGGGGGGCGCTCGTGAATTCCACGGCGTTAGTGGCAGTGATGGCGGTAAAAACGATAATAATAACAACAACAACAACAGCAGTGAGAGCAACGCGAGCCGCGGTGCGGTGCCTTCCGGCACCAGCGGCTCCACAACAGCCAATATGAGCACTACCCACGACGCATTTTCCACCCCTCCACCCACCACTCCCTCCCCACATTCCCACCACCACCGCCGACGCGGCAACGGTAACCCTCGCGACAAGAGCACTTGTAGTAGTAGCAGCAGCAGCGCTAACTCAGCTAATCATTCCCACAAGCAAAGTAACGGCACTTTGCACCACCCATCATCATCACCTTCTTCACCACCACCACCACCACCCACATCAAAGCAACCCGCCAGCCGCACGCGAATGAGCGCCGCCGATTGCGTCGGGGAGGACGCCCTGATGCAACTCCTCAAGGAGCTCGGCCTCGAGCTGCCCACCATCTCGCACGAGGAGAAGCACACCGTCGAGGAGGCCAACAAGGAGCTCGCGCGCTTCGGCGTCCCGTGCACCGGCACCAAGAACATGTTCCTCAAGAGCAAAAAAGGGGAGCTGGTGCTCGTGACGGCGCTGCACACGACCGAGACGCCGATCAAGACGTGCCAGGCCGCCGCCGGCGTCAAGGAGCTGCGCTTCGCTCCCGCGGAGGTCCTCAAGGAGAACCTGGGCGTCGTGCAGGGCTCCGTCACGCCGCTCGCGCTGGTGAACAACGTCGACAAGCGCAACGTCACTGTGCTGCTCGACAAGAACCTCAGCACCACGCCGCACCCGTTCGTCCTCCACCCGTGCCGCAACGACAAGAGCACCCTCCTCACCTTTGCGCAGCTGGACGCCATCCTCTCCAAGCTCGGCTACACCTACAAGCTGGTCGATTTTGACGCCGACGCCCCCGCCGCCGCTCCCGCCGCCGCCGCTCCCGCCGCCAAGGCCAAGCCGGCGAAGCCCGCCAAGGAGCCCAAGGCCGCCGCCGCGGCCGCCGCCAAGAACGAGGCTGGCGAGACGAAGCTGGGCCTCACGACGACGCGCGCGGAGAACTTCGCCGACTGGTACACAGAGGTGGTCGTCAAGGGGGAGCTGATTGAGTACTACGACGTGTCGGGGTGCTACATCATCCGCCCGACGGCGTACTTTATCTGGAAGTGCGTGCAGGAGTTCCTCGGGGGCAACATCCAGCGCCTCGGGGTCGAGGACTGCTACTTCCCCATGTTCGTGTCCAAGAGCTGCCTCGAGCGGGAGAAGGACCACGTCGAGGGCTTTGCGCCGGAGGTCGCGTGGGTGACGCGCGCCGGCGAGACCGACCTGGAGAAGCCCATCGCCATCCGCCCGACGAGCGAGACGGTCATGTACCCGTACTATGCCAAGTGGATCCGCTCGCACCGCGACCTGCCGCTGCGGCTCAACCAGTGGAACAACGTCATCCGGTGGGAGTTCTCGAACCCGACGCCGTTCATCCGGACGCGCGAGTTCCTGTGGCAGGAGGGGCACTGCGCGTACGCGACCGAGGAGGAGTGCACGCGCGAGGTGCTGCTATACCTCGAGGAGTACGCGCGCGTCTACGAGGAGCTGCTCGCCGTCCCCGTCATCCGCGGGCGCAAGACGGAGAAGGAGAAGTTCGCCGGCGGCTACTTCACGACCACCGTCGAGACCTACATCCCGGCGGTCGGCCGCGGCTGCCAGGGCGGCACGAGCCACAACCTCGGGCAGAACTTTGGCAAGATGTTCGACATCAGCTACCAGGACCCCGCCGGCACCAAGGACCCCGAGACGGGCAAGACGCGCACGCTCATCCCGTGGCAGAACAGCTGGGGCCTCACCACGCGCGTGCTCGGCGTCATGATCATGGTGCACGGCGACGACCGCGGCCTCGTGCTGCCGCCCCGCGTCGCGTCGGTGCAGGCCGTCATCATCCCGGTGGGGATCACCGCGAACACGAGCGCCGAGGAGCGCGAGCGGCTGCTGGACGCGTGCAAGCAGCTGGAGGGGGAGCTGCGGGCGGCCGGCGTGCGCGCGCGGGCGGACCTGCGCGACAATTACACCCCCGCGTGGCGCTTCAACGACGCCGAGCTCAAGGGCGTGCCGCTGCGCATCGAGGTGGGCCCCAAGGAGCTCGCCAAGCGCACGCTCTCCGTCGTCGTCCGCCTCGACGGCGAGCGGCGCCCGCTGGCGTGGGACGACGGCGTCGGCCGCGCGACGGCGGAGCTGCTGGAGGACATCTACCGCCGCATGTACCAGCGGGCCCTCAAGGAGCGCGACGAGGGCCTCGTGACGGTCACGCAGTGGGCCGACTTTGTGCCTGCGCTCAACCAGAAGAAGATCATCATGGCGCCGTGGTGCGGCAGCATGGACTGCGAGGACGCCGTCAAGAAGGACAGCGCCGAGGAGTCCAAGGCGCTGCTCGCGAGCCAGGCCGCCGAGGACGCGCGCGCCCCCAGCATGGGTGCCAAGTCGCTCTGCATCCCGGCCGCGCAGCCGCCTAACATCGAGGCCCACACGTGCATCTGCAAGAGCTGCACCAAGAAGGCCGAGACGTGGGTGGTCTTTGGCCGCAGCTACTAGGCAGAGTGGCAAAAAAAAAGAAAAGAAAAGAGGGGACTGGGGAGGATGAGGAGGGTGGGTGGAGGGACTCACTGCACCCTATGTGATCCCACCTTGACGCCTCAGAGTTCCCATTTCCATTCTTCTTTCGCGCTTTGCCCTCCCCCCTTCCTCTTTAAAATACGCATATCTATCTATCTATCTCATCTCCTCTCCTGTTCTTCGATTTCTGTTTTTTTTTTTGTTTTCTCGCGCTACTTTCGCTTTCTTCCTCTTATTCTCCGAGGAGCTCATCTTGTTGACATTTCCTTGTATCAGGATCTGATAATAACAGAAACAGTGAGCACGACGGACACACTCACACACTCACACACTCACACACATACACACACTCATACACACACATAGTGCAGAGGATGGGAAAGGAAATTCGAGGGTCGCGTGTGTATGTGTTTCATTGCGTCCGTCACGTGTCTCTCTCTCTTCCTTTGACTTTTCCTCTTTCGTTTTCACCCCCTTTTCTCGTCCGTCAATACTCCTGTTACTACTATTACTACTACTACTACTATTAATTATGAGCCCTCTCTTTGAAAACGTTCTTCTCTTTTTCACTGCCTTAACTTTATCACTCACTTTATCCTAATTAAAAAAGAAGAAAATATCAGTAAAAAAAAAAACATTCAACATCATACGAATACACGTGATTAGGCGCACAAGACCACTTTCACATGCACCCATTCACTCAACCACCAAACGAGTGGAAATGAACCTTTGTATTACACCACCCAACTCTTTTTTTTCTTGATCGGATTCCTGATGCGTGTGAATACTGCCGTAAATCAGGGCAAAGGAAGCTTTCCTCCATATTACGACGTGAACTGCACTTGTACAAGAAAATGTCACTACATATATTTCTGCTGTCTCAGTTATTTCCCATTCCCCACGCGTCTCTGTCTCCCGCACTTGAAATCTCCCCCCCCCTCCCGAATTGCTTTCCTTTCCTTTTTTTTCTTAAATAATCAGCCATAGAAGCTTAGAGACTAACGCTCGATCGCACGCAGACAATCAAATACGCAACGAAACCTTTACCCGTTTTTTTTTTTCTCAACCATTCTCTCTCTCCCCCCCACACACACGCACACACAGACAGACAGAGGATGAGCGGCGAAAACGGCAGGGGCGAGGAGAAGCTGATGGAGGTCTTCGCGGCGCTGGAGTTGTCGCCGCCGACCTTTTCCCACGAGACGATGCACACGGTGGGGGAGACGGACACTATCCTGGACCGCTTCGGCGTGCCGTGCGTCAACACCAAGAGCATGTTTCTCAAGAGCAAGAAGGGGCAGCTGGTGCTGCTGACCGCGCTGCCCGACACCCGTACCGATATGAAGGATATCCAGAGGGCCGCCGGCGTCAAGGACCTCCGCTTCGCCTCGCCGGAGGTGATGTGGGAGGCCATCGGCGCCGTGCAGGGCTCCGTCACGCCGCTGTGCCTCGTCAATAACATGGAGCGGCGCGACGTGCGTCTGCTGCTGGACAGGCGCCTTGCGGAGGTCGGCGTCCCTTTTGCCCTCACCCCGTGCCGCAACGACAAGATAAACCTCCTCACCTTTGCGCAGCTCGACGCGGTGCTGAAGCACATTGGGTTTGACTACACACTGGTCGACTTTTCTTCCTCTTCTTCCTCTTCTTCCTCTCCTGCTGGGGCGACGACCGGTGACGCTACTACTAGTGCCGCCGCGGCCGCGGCCGCCTCCGCCGTCTGAACACTCCCGCTGTGGCGGATTTTTTTTTCTTCGACACACACACACACACACACACACACACACACACACACACACACGAAACAAAACGAAAAAACAAACAAAACAAGCAATCTCTATTACGAAACCATTTCCGTTCTTTTGTTTTGCCCCATGCGGTTTTGTGATGCGACAGTCCTGCATCACGACTGTTCATCCGGGGGCCTCTATTTAGATACGAAGAGGAGGACAGTAGGGGGACGAGGATCTCTAGTGTTTCTACCGATTTCTCCCTCCCTCCTTCACATATCTTTTTTTTTTTTTCACTTACCGCTTCCTTTATTTTTGACTTTCTTTCTTTTAAAAGGAACTCACTTTTCCCTAGTCTTTTTCGTTTTTTTTTTTTTTTACACTGCCATCGAATTCGCTCTTTTTTCTTATTTTATTGTATTGTTTCTTTGTCTCTCTCTTTTTACTCCATTTCACTCGATCTGCAATTCATGCGCGTGACTTCTTTGTTGTAGTAGTCCTATCCATTAGTACTACCGTTCAAATTCGTTGGGAAACAAAACCCTTTGACTGCTTCTTCTGTTTGGCCACAGTGTGCGCGATGGTCTTCTGCCACTGTACACACCAATCCACCAGGCGACTTTCCTTCCCTCCCCCCCCCCCCCCTCTCTGACGAATGGCAACAAACAACAACAACAACAACGGAACTAGTAACAACAATAGGCAACTCAGAAGCGGTACTTCCACACCCCCACACACTCAGACACACGTCAACCATTCATTCCTCCTCTCTCTTTCTCCTCTCCAAAACTCCAAGACAAGAACAGGACCAAAAAACAAACTAAACACGCCGCAATGCACCGTCCGTCGCAGCTGTGTTTGGCGCCGTCGCTGCTGCTGGCGCACATGGGCAGCTCCCTCGCCACTTTAACCCGCCTGTACGCCGAGCAGCACCAACAGCAGCAACAAAGCTCGTCAGGGGTCGGTGCCCGCACTGGCGGCGGAGAGCGCTCCTCTCCCTCCTCCTCCTCCTCTCCCCGTTCGCCGCCGCCGCTCTTTCCGCCAGACCCGCAGACGGCGGCCGAGGGCGAGGCGGTGCTGGCCTTTCTGTGCGCCGAGCTCGGGATGGGGCTGCCGGCGCTGCGCGCGTGGCGGGAGCGCAGCAGGGCCGTTTCCTACCGGCGGTGGTTTGCCCCCACCACTACTGAACATGAAGCAGCAGCAGCTGCTACAGGGGCGGCTGGCGACAGTGTTGCATTAGCCAAGGAGGGTGGTACGACGGCGGTGCAGGCGCGGGGAGGGTTTCCCTCTCCCGGCGCCGCGTGGCCGTGTCCGCGCGCGCAGGACCGCGCCTTTATGCGTTCCATGATTCAAGACCTGCAGGCGGTGGTGTCGCCGTTTGTCACCCTCAGCCCCCCTCCTTCTGCCAGCGGGGCAGGCACGGAGCACGGTGACGGCGGCGGCGCGGGGGAGGCCCCACAATGTGAGGCGCACGCCAGTCGTCTCTACGCGACGCGCGACATCCCGGCCGGCATGATTGTGCTGAGCGTGCCCACCGCGGCCGCGCTCCTCGCCGCCCCGCCGCCCGCGACGGACCCCGTGCTGCACTACTTTATGCAGGTGGAGGACCTGGTTGGGCAGCTGGTGGCGGCGGG
The DNA here is from genome assembly GCA_030347455.1 of Kentomonas sorsogonicus. NCBI lineage: Eukaryota > Euglenozoa > Kinetoplastea > Trypanosomatida > Trypanosomatidae > Kentomonas > Kentomonas sorsogonicus. Next base: position 2,459 of record JAQOSZ010000020.1, on the reverse strand, counting down.
CGAGAGCCCCGGCGACGGCGCCTCGCACTACGGCTACGTGGAGTACCTCCGCCGCAGCGTCGTGCCGTGCCGCAACCTGCCCTACCTGCGCCGCCGCGAGGTGGAGGAGCTGCTGGGGCTGCACGCGGGGCACAGTAACAGCGACGGCGGCGGCAAAGACAGTGGGAAGAGCCACGCCGCCGCACCCGCACTACTTTCCCAAGAGGGTTTGTCAAGCCCCTTCGCGATGATGCAGGGCGCGGCCCGGAGTGACGGCAGCAGCCCCGCCCTCGCGCTGCACCGCTTCTTCCACGGCGACATGCGCCGCGCGCCGCTGAGCCCGTACTTGCGGGAGCGCCTGACGCCCGACGCGTACCGGTGGTGGGTGAGCCTGGTGCTGTCGCGCCGGACCGGGGCGGCGACGCTGCTCCCCCTCGTGGACAAGCTCAACCACAGCCCCGTGCCCAACTGCGTGCTCACCATGTGCGGCGGCGGAGGGGCGGCGGCAGATCTCGCCGAGGTGTGCGGTGTGGACGTGCTGGACAACGCGGTGGCGGGGGTGCGGCCGGAGCTGCTGTACCAGCCCTACGCCCACGTCAGCACGATGCGCGACGTGCGGGGCGGGGAGGAGCTGACGCTCTGCTACGCCTCGGCCCCCGACGGGCTGTACGCGCCCGCCAACCGCACCCGCACCGGCAGCAGCGCCAGCGCGGTGACGGCGGGCCCGGGCCCCGCGCGGGAGGCGGCGGCGGCGGCGGCGCTGGAGGAGCTGTCGGCCGCGGCCGCCGACGGCGTGGGTCTCGGGTCGGCGGAGCTGGCGGCGGTGGGGGGCGGCGGCGAGGCGGCGGTGGTGGCCTTCTGCCGGCGCTACGGGCACCGCGGGCGGCAGGAGGTGGACACGGGGGAGGGGCGCGCGGCGTGGCAGCTGCAGTGGGGCTTCGTGCCGCCCTGCGACGCGGTGTACAGCGCCGCCGACCTCCGGCAGATGGCAGCCCTCGTCGCCGAGAAGCGCGTCAACACCAGGCAGGAACTGTTTCCCCCCTCGCCGGCGCACCGCTGAGAACTTTTTCTTCTTCTTTTTTTGTTTGATGTCGCTGCTGCTGTCTCTGGTGTGCTGGGGGTATTCTTCACCGTCCGTTCCTGTCTCTTTTTTCCCCTTTTCCGGTCCCCTTTCACAGCCAACGTGAAAAAAAAAAGATACCGCGTGCTGATTATTATTATCATTATTATCACATACTGTCTCACATACACACACATAATAATACTAGTAAAGTAAATGCAATCACCATAGTTTTAAACACACAGTTGCATCGCTGAATATCTTTGGACTTTTGTGCTCTCTTCACAGATTGTTCTTGTCGCCGACACTTGCCACGCAACTCTCTCTCTCTTTCTTTCTCTCTCTCTCGCTTTCTTTTTTTTCTCCCTTCACCCACCATTTTACAGAAAAGTAGAAAACCGGCCCTCACCTGCGAAACACTGGTGTGGTTGCGTACACCCACACGTAGAAATCCAAAAGACATTTTTGCTCTTTTTTATTACTGTTAGCTTCTTATTCTTTTATTCTTTTATCATTATTATTATTATTTCTCCCCTCTTTAGAGGACGATAGACGCCACACACAAGCACACAATCAAACACCACTAACAACATCAATAAAAGTACTCCACGTACAAAGAGGAAGAAAGGGAAGAAGAGAGAGAGAAAAAAACCAACACACTACAACATCGCTCAGTTAACTACTTAGCAACAGCAATTACTACACGTATTCTTTCTTTCCTCCCCTTCTCTTTTTATGTGAATAGTACGACGCTTCAAACACATTCTCTTTTTCCATCCATCTCATTTTTCTTCATTCTGTACAAATATTTTCTTTTAGTCCTTCTTTATTTTTTTCTTCTTATTGTTCTGTACATAGCGTATTTCACCTTCATTATCACTACCACCACCACCACCGCCACCAACAGCAACAGAAGCAAATAAGAAGCGATCCTGCTTCTCAGGGAAACCGCTGAAACGCACACGCGCACTCTGTTTTTTTCCTCTCTCCCCCTAAACAACAAAGAGAGCTACATCCAAGACAATATCAAAAAGAAACGACCCACCCGCATTGAAGCACACACACGCGCACGCGCGCCTCTCCGAATCAATGGATCTGAAGCGACGCTACAAGGCGCTGCACAAGTCCGCCAAGCAGTGGGGCCCCCCTGTCATGGTCACGGGGGCGCAATTCGCGGAGCTCGTCCACGCCATCGACAGACCGACCTCTTTTCACATTGTCGCGCCCTCCGTCGCTGCTGCTGCGGCCGCCGCTGCAGAGGAGGAGGAGGCCGCAGCCCTCGCGACTGCCGCCGCCGGCCCCTCGCCCGCTGTGGGCGCGGGAGACGAGATGGGGGGGCAGCCGTTTGACCCCGACGCGCCCCCGCAGCTGCGCCGCGCGCGTGCCCCCACCACCGGCCCCTCGGACTCCGCGGACGGCC